>ML302298.1:0-39134 GCA_005239505.1 Nicotiana paniculata | reverse complement strand
AATTATGCGGTGCATGGTGCTGATTCAGCCAAGGTATGCAGTCATGTTCTGGTATATCGTGTGATAGTTGAAACGATGTTTATATATTAGAAACAGGCCTGGCAGAGAATTTCAGGTGTTGGAACTGGATTCTGAGCCTATTATATGTATAAAAGAAGAAATCTTCAGATTTGTGATGACCCCAAAAGGTCATCCTAAGTTAATTTAGCTAAATTTGTGTTCCGAGGCCCCGAAAGTCTCCGTTAATCTCACCTCGATATGCGTGCGTAGCCCGAGCGTGTAGCCGGGAAGCTCTTATGTGAAAACTTGATGAAAAGTTGATTTCATAATGATTAATTGATTAAAGTTGACTTTGGTCAACATTTTTGGTAAACGGACCCGGCCCGTGATTTGACGGTCCCGGAGGGTCCGTAGAAAAATATGGGACTTGGGCGCCGGAATCGAAATACAGGGTCCCAAGCCTGAGAAATGAATTTTTAAAGAAAATTATTTTCTGAAAATAATAAAGACTTTTGAAAATGAATTTTGATGACAAAACTTGTGTTACCTGGCCCGTATTATGGTTCCGGAGCCCGGAACATGTTTAATATGTGTTATATGAGCTATCTGTAAAATTTGGTGTAAAACGGACTTGGTTTGACGTGTTTCGGATCAAAAATGGAAAATTTGATAGTTTATGAAGTTTGAGAAAATTTTATAGATTTTTGAGTTTAATTCATTGTTTTTATGCTATTTTAGTGGTTTCATTACTCGAATAAGTCCGTAGGATGATTTTGAGGTCATGTGTACATTGGGTTTGAGGTTCCGAGGGCTCGGGTGAGTTTCAGGTAGGTCCCGGGAGGTCTTTAGGCTTAAAATATAGTTGTTGGAGGTCACAGAACTAAGATCTCTGAACTTACCACCGAGGTCCGCGGTCCTCTTTTCGCGGACCGCGCTGAGGGCTTCGCGGCCGCGGTCGTTTTTTTGCGGTCCGCGGTGGAAGAGCTGGGCAACGGGTCCTACTTTGAAGGCCTATATCTTTTGATATACAAGGAATTTTGAGATGATTCAAAAACAAAAGTTGTAGCCCTCTGTGTCTAGTTTTCATAAACGTAAAGAAATTATAATTGAGACATCTGTAGAGAAAGTTATGGCCAAACTACTAAATCATGTCACTGCAGTCATTTTTCTTGGTTTTCTTCAGCTTTTCTTGGTCTTTGCTAGCGCGGCCGCAGTCCATTTTTTGCTGACCGCGGTGGGGGACCTTAAGGGGATATAAATATACGGGAATTTCACTTATTTTCAGTTTTCAAAGCCCTAAAAATATAAGAGGCGATTTTCGAAACACGTTTTCTTCTCCAAAACATTAGTAAGTGATTTCGAACTCATTTTCTTTACTCCTTAACTTCTTTTTACAAGATTTCACCCTAGAATCTAGGCCTAAAATCATGAAATCAAAGTAGAAATTAGGGGTTTTGGGTAGAGTTAGGATTTTGGAAATTTTGGGTAATTCAACCTCAATTTGGGGTCAGATTTCAAAATAAATCATATATTTAAACTCGTGGGGGTATGGGTGATCGAGTTTTGATCCGAGCCTCGTGTTTGGACCAAGCAGGCCCGGGGTCGAATTTTGGTATTTTTGGAAGAATGCTAGGAAATGGATTATTAGGCTATGGGATCGATTTATTGAGTCATTATTGATATAATTAAGTTAATTATGTCTAGGTTGTTCCGGAGTTGAATTCAAAAGGAAAGGCGGTGTTAGAGGCTTGATTGCTATTTTCAGACCGAGGTAAGTGTCTTGCCTAACTTTGGTGAGGGAATAGGTATCGTATGCTATGTGCGAAGTGTTTATCATGTCCAATGCATAGGTGAGGTGACGAGTGCCTATGCATTGTGTGTCAAGCATGCCCGTGAGTCCATTTTTGATGAAATTCTTGTCCTTACTTCCATATCCATTGTATTATGAATTTATCTCTACTTGGAAGTTGATTGTGTTGAAAATCCTCATTGATGAACTTGTGATGTAATGGTCCTATTGAGGACCCAACTGTAAAGGATATACTTCAAAAGGTTGGTTATAGACGAGACCCTTGCCGGACAATTTGTTATGATAATGCCTGATATTTTCCCCTTGTCGGGTGATTATGATTTGTGATTCCACTATGTTGCATTCCTTGCCATTTTGATAATTTTCATTACATTGGTGAGGAAGAGTGTAAAGAACGAAGGGTGATGTCGTGCCATGATTTACATTGATCAAATCATATATTGCATAGTGAGGAAGAGAGTAAAAGCACGAAGGGTGATGCCGTGCCATGATTTATATTTAAAAGCACGAAGGGTGATGTCGTGCCATGATTTACATTGATTACATCATATATTGCATAGAGAGGAAGAGAGTAAAAGCACGATGGGTGATGCCGTGCCATGATTTATATTTAAAAGCACAAAGGTTGATGTCGTGCCATGATTTATATTTAAAAGCACGAAAGTTGATGTCGTTCCATGATTTACATTGCCATACATGATACATTACATCGTGAGGAAGAGAGTAAAAGCACGAAGGGTGATGACGTGCCATAATTCATGTTATCTTACATCGTACATTGCATTGTGAGGAAGAGATTAAAAGCATGAAGGGTGATGTTGTGCCATTTATTACATTTCTGGCATTATATTTGTTTCATTAGCATATTTCTGATAAATTGCATTCTTGTCTGTTCCTATGTACTTAATTAACTGCTCTATATAACTTGTTACCCCATTGTCTGCTCCCGTATCCCCCTACGTATCTGTTTATCTCTTGCTTTGTTTTTTACGATATATGTTGTAGAATAGGACAGGTTAACGTTATTGTCAAGTCTAACCTCGTCACTATTTCGGCCGAGGTTAGGCTCGGCACTTACTCAGTACATGGGGTCGGTTGTACTGATGCTACACTGCACATCTTATTGTTGTGCAGATCCCGCACCCGGACCAGTGGACAGCGTTGATGGAGTCTCCTTTAGTCCACCCTAGAGGCTTCAAGGTATACCCGCTGGCGTTCGTGGGCCTTGGCGTCTCTCCTATCCCTAGTTTCTATATTTCTGTCTTGTTTCTCCTCTAGTTTTCAGATACAGTCATGTATTTCATTTCAGACTTTGTATTTAGCACTCCTATAGACAGTTCATGAGTTTGTGACTCCAGGTTTTTGGGAATTATTGCAACGTCGTATTATGTTTTCCTTACTTAGCTTTGACACTTTATCTGTGTCCGCTGTTAAAAATTGTGAACTATTTTTAGTTTATTCTGTTAATTCGGTGTTATCATATTAGTTTAACTGTACACGGTGGCTTGTCTAGCGGGTTCAAGCTATTGTACTCAACTGGGTTGTGGTAGCACGGTCAGGTGCTCGAGGTGTTAAACAGTGATTTCAGATAACTCCAGAGCAGTTCTTAGCACGTTCGAGGACAAACGTCTGTTTAAGTGGGGGAGAATGTAACGATCTGACCAGTCGTTTTGAGCTTTAGCGTGTCATTCAGCGGTTTGAAGTCATGAGAAGCTCCATTTCAGGTATTATGACTCGTAGGCATGGTCAGAGATGAATTTCGGGAAGTTCGGAGTCAAATTGGAAAGAAAATTCTCATTTCAGAAGTCTTCAGTTAGAGAAATTGACTAAGGTTGGAATTTTGAGTAAACGACCTCCGAATCAGGAATTGAAGGTTCCAGCAGGTTCGTATGATGATTTCAGACTTGGGCATATGTCCGGATCGGGTTTTGGATAAACCGTGAGCGTTTCAGTGTGTATTGTGGAAGTCAGCATTTTTGAATAAATTTTCTAAGTTTGGCTTGAAGCGCATTTCAGTGATATTGATGTCCGTTTGAGATTCCAAATCTGGGAATAGCTTCGTGTGGTGATTCTAGAGTTGGGAGCACGATCGGAAGTGAATTCAGATGTCCGTAGGTTATTTTGAAGTCATTTGGCTAAAGATAGAAATTTGAAGGTTTTTGAGGAATTGAACTGGGAGTGGAAATTTTGATATCGGGGTCGGATTTCAATTCCGAAAGTTGGAGCAGGTCCATAATGTTGAATTGACTTGTGTGCAAAATTTGAGGTCAATCGGACGTGATTTGATAGGTTTCGGCGTCGAATGAAGAAGTTTGAAATTCTAAAGTTCATAATGATTTAATTGAGTTGCGATCCATTGTTTCGATGTTATTTTATGTGATTTGAGTCCTCGAGCAGGTCCGCATTATGTTTTGAAACTTGTTGGCATGTTCGAGTTGGGCCCCGGTGGCCCCGGGTGTTAACCAGATGATCCTCGGACCAAGTTTGAACTTGGAGAGCATAAACTGAAGCTCCCAGCGTCTAGTGTGATCGCACCTGCGCTTGGATGGCCGCATGTGCGAGCTCGCGGATGCGGGGCACGAGTCGCAGAAGCGAAAAGGCATGGGCTGGCCAGGCACCACGAGCGCGAAGAATTGGCCGCGGGTGCGAAGACCGCAAACGCGAAGGTTTTTCCGTAGGCGCGGACACCGCAGGCGTGAAGGTTTTGCCGCGGGCGCAAAGATCGCTGCGCAGTAAGTGTTTAAAGCGGGAGTTTGAGCATTTTTTTCTCATTTCTTCATTCTTTGGCGATTTTTGGAGCTTCTTGAGAGGGATATTCACCTAGCAACTTGGAGGTAAGTCAATCCCACCTATTGCACGTTAATTACTTGGATTATATCTAGATTTTAACATGAAAAATCATGAAAATTTGTGGAAAAGTTGAAAATTTTGAAGAAAAACCTAGAATTTGCATTCTTGGATTTTTGACCATGAATTTGAGCATGGAATTAGAGTAAATTGTATATTTGAGTTAGCAAGGCTATGAGTAATCATTATCTTCGAAAAGTTTCGGAATCCGGGTACGTTGGCCTGAGGGTAATTTTGTCAACTTTTCGAGCAAAGTTGGGAATTTATATAAATTAAATTGTTATAAGTATTAGAGTATATTTTTATTGGTTTGCCCGTTATTTGGATAGTTTTGGGGCGTTGTGCATCAATTTGAGTCGTCGAAGGGGCTTGGAGGCCGGTTATGAATCTTCGAAGTGAGGTAAGTCTTCTTTATAACTTTGTGAGGGGGAATTGTCTCCCTAGGTGAACTAATTAAATATGTGCTATTATCTTCGGGGGATACATACGCACGAGGTAACGGGAGTCCGTGCGTGGATACTAATATGCTTATGTCCCGGTAGTCTAGGACCCCCAAGCATGCCTTACTGTTGTACTTTTGATCTTGCCAGTAATATTAGACCGCTAATATGATCGAAATAGAAATTGAATACCTAAGGAGACTAGAGTTCATTTTCTTAATCATTTAGAAAGAGAATTGATTTCCTCCGTGGATAATTGTATACCTGATAAGGTTATAGCATCGAATAATATTATTAAACTTGGCAAATGTGTTTCAAAACAAAGATTTAAATGCTATTTTTTGTGTTCCTTTAAGAAGAATTTTACCACTTTCCCGAGTAACTGCTTTCTTGATAAAAATGCTGATTTATTATGTGAATATGTGTACATATGAGCACCTGAGTCGCATGTATGATTCGTGAGCAGGTTAGCCTTATTATTATTATGTTGACCGCGTCGCATGATCGATTCGCGAGTGGGAAAAATAGATGCATATATGGTTCGAGCCGTTCGATCCTTTCGGCAGTGCACAATTTATTATTGTTGGTCCGTGCCATTCGAACCTCGGCATTTCTTGCGCATGATAATTGCTGCGTATTTCCTGTGATTTATACATATTTATCGGCTTAAGGAAATTCTTAATTTCCAGTTAAAAGAAGAAGAATTGATGTGTAAAATGTGAAATAAGTCTAATGTTCTCATCCCTGATTATTATTTAAATTGTCAACTGAAATGACGAAGGTGTTAAAGTGATAAATATAAGAAGAACTGATATTCCTTATCCCTGATATTTAAATAAATTTCCTATGACATTCATGCTTAGTGTCTCACCTGATTATACTAAATTGACCTCTAGCAAGTATCTAATTCGACCCCTCGTCACTACCTCTCTGAGGTTAGGCGGGATACTTACTGAATACACGTTGTTTTCGTACTCACGCTACACTTGCTGTGCATTTTTATTGCACATTTACTTTCACAGCGATGTGGCTGGTTTGGAGACTTAGGCGAGCTGTATCATCTGGAGGCGATCCGCAGCTGACAGAGTCTCCGTCGTATTGTAATCATTTTGTTTTAAATTACGTTGTCCAATTTGTATCTCGGACAAGCTTTGTAATGATTTTATAAATTCTTAGAAATTGCTCATGCACTTGTGACACCGGGTTCTGGTATGTATTTTATAAAAAAATGAAATATTAAACTGTCGTATTTACTTAACGGATTTTGTTTAGTTATTACGTAATAAGTTAAAGGTAATAATTTCCAAAATGTTAAAACAGGAATTTATTTCAACTAATTAAAGATTGGCTTGCCTGATGATGGTGTCCGGCGCCATCACGACCTTAATAGATTTTGGGTCGTGACAGGACCCTCAAGGAATTCTTGGCAGGAACATTCAATATCCCATGGGCAGTGACATGTGAAAGGATCCTTGAACCACCACACATTTTTATCTTTAATGTCAAAGTGTCGTGGTCGGACATTATTCCATCTATCCATTCAGAGAAATAGTCTGGATCATATCTATAAAGAATGTGGTACATTATATCGAAAGAAAAAGTAGTCTTGTTTGGATTTTTAAGGCGAGAATGGTCAAAACTAATCAAGATAGTTTGATCATTGTTTTTCAAAGTGGTTGACTCCATAGATGTGCGGGGTTCTAGGGGCTCTCTCAAATTTTCATAATTTTTCACCCATGAATCTGGAAGAATTTTTACAAGTTCTTCTTTTGAAATTTGTCTGGGGATCTGATGCATTGAGTAGTACCTTTTGTGGCATCAATATTGATGAGCAAAGCATTACCGTCACGAGGGGGGAAGGGAGAGATCCATGGCATGATTCTGAACTCTCCATGCAATCTGATAGTGAAGAGTTGCTTGAATGGAATCCTTAGAAAGCGAGGCTCCTAGGATCTGGACTTGAATCTTTAATGCCTACGTGAGATATGTATCATATAGAGACATATTGAAATTCGTAAACAAAGCCACGAAGACCGTTCCTGCATTCAGAGTAACTTAAGTTGTGCCAAGATTATCATGTTGGTATCAAGGAGAGAAATTCTTGCAATAACTGGTTGACTTTTTCGTCCATGATAAGTTAATATTATTCGGGCAGCTCCAAAGTATATGTGAGTGAAATCGTGACTCTTCCATTGCTTTGGGTACTCTCCAAGAATATGCAAAGTAATGAATTGTCCTCCTTGTGTTGCATATATAAGATGTTTTTCAAGTTTAGAAGCAACAACATATTCCCTAACATCTTTGAACATTTGTTAGACCAAAATGTGAATTTGAAACCATGGAGACAATTGTCTTTTTAGCAAAAGCAGAATAAGAATTTATGAGTGGCGAATAGGTAGATGTAATTTTTTTATTTTTGTCTAAGACTTCTACTTATACAAGTAATCATATTCTTTTGCAAGGGTTTTTGAAATATATGTGACATATTAACAACTGTACTAGAACGTACAAGATTAGAAGATGAAGATGCGTTAGACATAATTTGAGAAAGTCGCTCCCTCCTCCAAAATGATGGGTCTGACTCTGATACCACAGGGAGTGGGTGTAGTACCGAAAATAATAGAGATCGGTAAAGTACTAGAGTAGAGATTGAATTAGTAGAATAGAGATTGGATTACCTTCGTAGAGATTGGATCACCTTAGCAGCGGTTGAATTATTCGCACGAAAGCTTTTCTACAAGGGGGTGCTGGAGGGTCACAAAAGGTGTCCCTCGCCATAACTAGGTTGTCAACATCAAACTCGAAAAACTTTTGTACTCCTAATGCAACAACTACTAAAATAATCTTTCTTAACTACTAAAGCAATCTTCCTCAACTATTAGAGTAATCTTCCTCAACTATTATAACAATCTTCTTCAACTACTAAAGTATTTTGAGACTCCACACTCAAATATAAATCAGTCATATCCCCCTATTTTTTAGGAAGAAACTATAAGAGATTTAGCTAGAAGAAACCATTTTAATACACAAGAGTTTTTACACAAGAGAACTAGGTTGGACATAAGATTTAGGTTGGAAAAAAAGAAATACAAAAAATCTCAACAATTAATTCTTTAATGTTTAGATTAAAAATCTTAACCGTAGAATGAAGATGAGAAATTCAGAAAATTTTAAAATTTATCCTAAGGATTAACGTCTGAAGATAAGAGTAACTGTAGAGAGATTTGAGAGAATGAAGCCATTAGGTGGCTCTATATACTTGGTGGATAAAATTATATATAATTTTGACTAAGACCGTTAATAAAATTAGGCAAATCGAGAAGCGAACCGATAACAATAATATTAAATCATTATCGAACCATTTGTCCAATAATTAACACGTTGTTAATAACCCAATAGCATTTTATGAATTCGGATTATCAGTTATACCTGATATATGCTCGTCCCTAACTTGCATCACTGATACAAAACTTATGAACTATATTTTTATAGGACCAAGAACAGTTAGAGGTAATAAATGGACGAGTTGTGTCAAACTCAAGTAGGCTAAAGTGGTCATGACTAACTTCGGCCAAAGTTTACTTAGGAAAACAATTAGGTTAAGATGGGTCAACTAATGGGACGTCATCTAACACGTCCAACATGACCCAATCCGCCATCTTCTTTTGTTTGCTTTTTGAAGGAAATAAAAGTGAACTAAAGTATTTTTCTTAAATTGTTAGCTCAAATTCTTTCATATTTATATAATTTTCAATCTTCAAATTCCATTTTAGATGTTTGGTTATGAGTTTTATTTTGACCCCTCGAGTTATAACACAGAATTAGGGGTGACAA
Organism: Nicotiana paniculata; assembly: GCA_005239505.1. Taxonomy (NCBI): domain Eukaryota; kingdom Viridiplantae; phylum Streptophyta; class Magnoliopsida; order Solanales; family Solanaceae; genus Nicotiana; species Nicotiana paniculata. The sequence continues at coordinate 30,203 of ML302298.1, read as the reverse complement.
ACGAACAAGTCGTGTCGGAAACGGGTAATGTAAAAAACGATAAATTATCCGACCCGACCCGACCCGACCCGTATTTAATACAAATAACAAACGGGTTAACCATCGAATAATGTCATTGCTTCATGAATATGAATATGATCACTTTTGTGAGAATTCCTAGTCTCCCAAACTTGACGAACCCCCAATTCGATACTTTACAAATATAAAAATTAAACCCATTAATTATCTATTTTCTAAATAGATAATATGGTTCTTATTCATATTTGACCGATGTTTAAAAAGTTCATTATCTGTTCTCTTTTTAACCATTTTANATATATATATATATATATATATATATATATATATATATATATATATATATATATATATATATATATATATATATATCATACTAATTGGAAAAAGATGAAAACATTTTATATGGTGCTTTGAATTGATTTCTAATTAAATTGAAATACGAGGAAATGATATCACATATTAAATTAAATTTTAATACAATAGTGACTACATTAAAATTGTTTTAGCGTGCGAACAATTAAATGTGCATTTTAAAAAACTCTTATTTTAGTCATATAATATAATTAATACATGTTTAATTAAGCAACCAAAATAATTATTTGATATCATATTTAATCATGCTAAATAGTAAAAGCCTAAATCTATATTATAAAAGCATGAAACCTCTACAGGAAATGTTGACTGACTTTTTATTTTTTTAAAAGAAGTTTCATATTGAATAAAAATATAAATTAAATATTTGACTAATATTTAGGACTTTAAAATTTATTAAATTTTTACTTATTAAATATTTTTTTTATTTAAACTATATAGGAAATATAAATATTTAGAACTTTAAAAGTGATTATATATTAAAAATAAAATGTCTAAATTAATATGTACATACGCACGCAGTGAATTCAATAACTTTTCATAGTAATCTGTTCACCCTATTAAATTTTTATGTTTTAGTAACGCCACCTTGCCACGCATGTTTCGACAAAATTATGTAAATTATAAATTTTTTTATCTCATCAATTAAAATCTTACTACTTGGGTAACATTGAAACCTTTGAAAGGGGATAAATTGAGAAGATTTAAGATTCAAATTTCTATTTTATCTTATATGAATTTTTTTTAAAGAATCATAATAAAGTGCAAATTAAACACGTTTTTGTCTTCGCACATGAAATTGAGAATAGCTTTTGACTTATATTTTCAAAAAATGGTTTATTTCAAGGCTATGTTTTTACTGAAACTAAAAAGGAAGCACAATAAATGGTAAAATTGAGCAGATAAAACTAAAAAATCAGAACAAAATTTAAGGTGAATATATTGAATAATGTAGAGGACTTCTATGAACAAAAGTTTTTTCTTTATTGAGTTAGCTACATACGATTAATATTTAATTAATTTAAGAACTTTACACTTTATTTTACAATTTAAAAATAATTAAATATATATATATATATATATATATATATATATATATATATATATAATTTTCTTACAAAAAATTACTTACTAAGATAGGGAACACGCGTAACACACGTATACTAAAACTAATTTAAAAGAAAAATGTGATTCAGAAGCTGCTTTCTTGATTGATTTATTGGAAAAGACAAGAGGCAAAGACAAATACTCTCTCCTTTGTCCCCACAAATTTTGATTCATCGTCTTGCACGTATATTATTATTATTGTAGACCATAAATTGCGTCGAAAAAATAAAATCAAGACCGAAAAATATTGTAACAATTGTTATACTTTATTTCAAATATTTGAGTGCTACAATCTCTATGAATCCTCTGATTCTTCTTTTCAACAGTAAAATAAAAGAGCCAGAGCTTAATCTTGAATTTTATTTTATTTTAATCCAAGTGCTTGAAGCTTGATCTTGATCTTGACGTACTTTTAATCCAAGGGCTTGCAGCTTGTTCTTGAATCTTCGTCTTGATCTTTTAATCCTTAGAACACTTGAATGCTAGTAGCTTTTAGAGAAATCAGCAGCATTTGATCCACGAGCTCCCTCTTGTTTCTTGTTTTAACTTCTAGTGTTTTCTCTAAGTTATGAAGACCTCTATTTATAGTTGTGGGAGGGAAGAGTTATGATAAGAACAAACTCTTTCCGACCAATCAACTTGAAGTGTGATAAGGCCGCGTTTGATTGGCCAGAAGATGTCACTTGTACACGTGGCACAGTTTCATTGGCCTTTTGATTTGGCTTGACATGCCTAGTCATTTTGACACATGGAATGATCCCATTGGCTCTTCTGTTTGACTTGGCGTGCCACGTCATTTGACACGTGGGCATCAATTTGGGCCTATAAGAAGATGAGATCATGGCTTAATGAAGTGGGCTCACTTTAGTCCAATTAAATGGGTTAGCCCAATGGATTAAGACTTATTTATTTAATCCATATATATTAAACTTATATAACTAATTCAATTATATTAGCCCAATAAATTTATTTGAACTAATATATCTTGAATTTAAAATATAATCCAAAATATTTTATAGATTTAATTCCAATAAAATTTATATGCCTACAAATGTCCTCCTACTTCAAGGCTTTTTAAGGTGTAAACGTGTCAAACTTTAAGAAACTAAGTCTTGAAGTACCCGCAGAAATTTTTTCTACTCTGACAAGCCAAGATATGGTATGTTTACAATCAGGTTCAGAAGACAACTGCTTTTGGCCATGAATTTATTCCCATCTCAACTAGCAATATATGTTCCGTGGTTGAAAGGAGCAATTGGTACCATTTTCTCATGTACTTGAATAATATGTTTCCACGCTTTATCAATCCTCGAACAACGGGGCTTTTGCATCCGTATCCACTTTTTGTGCCACGTTTTAACTTATACCTGCTTTGTAAAAAGAATTGCATCCGTACCCGCTTTTGCGCATAACTTCAGCATGCGGGACTGACGTAGCAAAGGCAATCACGCAAAACTTCAGCATTCTAGTAGACGGGCCTTAAGTAGCTTGTGAACTTCAGCTCTAGAGCATTCTAGTAGACGGGTCTGAAGTAGCTTGTCTACTTTATAGACGGGCCTGCAACGATGCAAACTTGGTGCCTTAAAGTGTTAAAGTGTTACAAAATTAAGTCTAATATCATGAGGGTTTATGACTGAGTGCTGAGTGCAAAACGGATTTGATGTCCACATGATTCGCGTGGAATCACTTGGTGCCTTCCTTTTAAGGTTTGTGACTTCGGCGAGATACTAGTTGGTCGTATATCCACCTCTCTTGAAGAAGCACGTGACTCATCTCCTTTTTGCTGCTTGAAAAGAAGTAAATGTGCGTATCCTTCTTGCGGCTTGGTGAGAAAGAGGCTTGGAGAAACCATATTCCGTCATTGCGACATTGGAGGGGAGTAACTTCTTCTGCAACTTGGTGAAGAATAAATGGAGTTTCCTAACCTTAAGGCTCTGGCTTGGGACTACATCTTCTTTCAATTTAGCGAAGGACTCCATGAAGCGTCCCATTCTTCAAGCTTTGTCAGAGAAGTACATGCCTAATTAAGGCTTGGAGACACACACTTAAAGTAGCACTTTATTTTGCAATTTGGTGTGCAAGAATGTGGAATGACCCATCCTTCAAGTATCAGAGTAAACGGGCCTCTTTATGCAATTTGGAATAGAGAAGTGCATAGAACGTCCTTCTCACAACTTGATGAAAGGAGACATATAGTGCTCTTTTCGAGCTTTGGAGGAGAACATCAAGAGACCTTTTTTTAATATAACTGAACTCAGAATGAAATTCTAAGTTGCCTATGTACCTCGGTGAAGAGGATCGATTCGTTAGGTAGTTCAAGAAAAAAAAATATTTTTAGGCAGTTTATACTCGTGCAATAAGGAGTAATGTGCAATTTAGACTCATGCATCAACGAGCGTTGCAAGAAGATTTTGCTTGAATTTGAGAAGCTTTACAACTTGCAGACTTGCTCAAATTTGAAGAGCTTTGCAACTTGAAGATTTTTTTCTAATTTGAGGCGCTTAAAAACTTGAAGACTTGCTCGATTTGAAGAGCTTTTCAACCTGAAAATTTATCTCAAATCTGAAGAGTTTTACAACTTGAAGGTTTAGCTCGAACTTGAGGAGCTTTGTCATATGCAATTTAGGCTCGTGTGTCAATGGGCGTCGTAACTTGTAGTTTAGGCTCGTGCGTTGAGGAGCATTATAACTTGCAGTTTAGGCTCGTGCATTGAGGAGCATTATAACTTGCAGTTCAAGCTTGTGCGTTGAGGAGCTTTGAAACTTGAACAATTTTCTCGAATTTTAAGAGCCTTAAAACTTGAAGACTTTGCCGAATTTAAAGAGCTTTACATCTTGAAGTTTGGCTCGAATTAGTAGAACTTTGCGATTTGATATCCTTGCTCGACTTTGAAGAGCTTTCGTCTTGAGTCTTTGCTCGTATTTGGATAGCTTTGCAACTTGAAACATTTAGTTCAAAATTGGGGAGCTTCGTGACATACAATATATGCTGATGTACCAAGAAGCATTATAACTTACAGTTTAGGCTCGTGCATTGAGGAGCATTTTAACTTGCAGTTTAAGCTCGTGCATTGAGGACCATTATAACTTGCAGTTTAAGCTCGTGCATTGAGGAGAATTATAACTTGCAGTTTAAGCTCATGCATTAAGGAGCATTGCAACATGCATGGACTCTTCAGCTTCATCTTCAAATGAATACTTGCCCCCATGCTCAACATCCTCTACTTCTATTTTATCATGAGGCTCAAAGCCAGGAAACCTTTGATCTCCACTTGCATCCATACTCAATTCCATATCATGTGCACGAGTTTCTAGTTCTTCAAATGTTTTGGGCTTTATGCCTTGTAAGATATAGCGAAGACTCCAATGCATGCCTTGAATGCATATTTCGATGCCAGAAGTCTCACTAAGGTGATTTTTGCAAATGAATCTTGAGCTCCTCCAGCAGTTGATGAAGTCAATAACTGGCTCACCTTTCTTTGATGAGTGTTTGTAAGTTCTATCATGCTTAGGATGCATCTTGTACAATAGAAACGATTGATAAACTCTTGCTCCAACCGCTACCAACTATCGATAGAACTAGGTTCGATATCTGTGTACCAATCGAATGCAATACCTTTGAGAGAACGAACAAACTGTTTGACAAGATGATCACCATAAGTCCTAGTGTTGTTGCATGTCTCAACTAAATGTGCCACATGTTGCTTGGGATTTCCTTTTTGAAGCTTTGGAGGTTGATAGCCAGTAGGCATCTTCAAGTGATCAATCCGTTGTGTGTATGACTTTGTATATGCGGGGGAAGATTTAATCAGAGGATCAATTTTATCTTTAATTGTCCCCATGATGAAGTCCTTCAATTGATCAACATGAATTAGACCTTCTGAAGAAACTTGGATCTCTTTCACCACGATCGTTTGCCTCGTAGCGGATTCTCCCCCTTCTTTATCTTCGGAAAGCTTCACAGGTGCTTGAATTGATTTTGCTTCTACTAAGCTCTCTATCTCACTTGCTAACTTTTCGAGGTGAGTAGCTCGATCCTCCATATACTTGGTCAACTTATCTAGTGCTTTGGTCAAATTTGCAAGTTGTTCTTCCTGGTCGAATTGTTAGATCTTGTTCTTGAACTTGAAAAAAGAAGAGATGAGAGGTAGAGATTGTCCCCCTGGGCGTTCCAGAATTTGTAGACAATAAATTGCGTCGAGAAAATAAAATCAAGAACGAAAAATATTGCAACAATCGTAGTATTTTATTTCAAATATTTGAGTATTACAATCTCTATGAATCCTGTGATTCTTCTTTTCAACAGTAAATAAAAGAGCCTCCGAGCTTAATCTTGAATTTTATTTTATTTTAATCCAAGTTCTTGAAGCTTGATCTTGATCTTGACGTACTTTTAATCCAAGGGCTTGAAGCTTGTTCTTGAATCTTCGTCTTGATCTTTTAATCCTTAGAACACTTGAATGCTTGTAGCTTTTAGAGAAATCCGCACCACTTGATCCACGAGCTCCCTCTTGCTTCTTGTTATAAATTCTGGTGTCTTCTCTGAGTTATGAAGAACCTTATTTATAGTTGTGGGAGGGAAGAGTTATGATAAGAACAAACTCTTTTCGACCAATCAAATTGAAGTGTGACAAGGTCGCGTTTGATTGGCTAGAAGATGTCACTTGCACACGTGGCATGGTTTCATTGGCCTTTTGATTTGACTTGGCATGCCTTGTCATTTTGACATGTGGCATGATCCTATTGGCGCTTTCGTTTGACTTGGCGTGCAACGTCATTTGACATGTGGACATTAATTTGGGCCTCTAGAAAGATGAAATCACGGGCTTAATGAAGTGAGCTCACTTTAGTCCAATTAAATGGGATAGCCCAATCGATTAAGACTTATTTATTTTATCCATATATGTTGGACTTATATAACCAGTTCAATTATATTAGCCCGATAAATTTATTTGAACTAATATTTCTTGAATTTAAAATATAGTCCAAAATATTTTATAGATTTAATTCTAATAAAATTTATATGCCTACAATTTATATGCCTATAAAATTTATTATTCTTATGGGCTTGAAATTGTGGGCTTGAAATTATTTTTTCATTTATGTTTTTCTAACTTTCTATTTTCTCGTTCTATTTATGAACACAATTTACTAACACGTCTTACTTTCATTCTCGAACAAAATATTTGTGGCGGAATGGCTTCCTGGACACTTAAACTTTTAGGGCATTTGAAAGTCGATACATGAACTTTAAACTTTTTTCATTTGAACATTCGAACTCATGATTCTCTTAACTAATAAACACATTTGACCGTTGACCATGCCCATGTGGCGTCAGTTGGTCCTAATCAGTCTGCTGCGAGAGGAACACGACGCACAGGAGAGTGAGAGCCCTCTTCTCAATGCCCAATGGTCCAAAATGATATGTATTTAAGTGGGTTCTTATTCATTCTTTGTAAAATACATTCTCTCTCCATTATATAGAATCTGAAGATCCATTCCTCCATTTTTCTAAAACTGAAGCTTTATTCAATTTTTTTTCTTTTTCTAGACCATGAAAATGATGCAAAGTCCTATATTTGTCATTGTGATGTTGAAGCTAAGTTTTTCATCACTTGGAAGAAAACAAATCCTAGAATAAGGTTTTATGGGTGGTCAAATTATGGTCAAAACAATTCTTGTAATTTTTTTAGGTGATTTGACCCACCTCTTCCAGATCACTATAAACAAGTGATTTCAGGGTTGTTATAAAAAAATAGAGAGAAAGATTGACTATATTGTAGGAAGAGGGTGAAGATCATTGTAACTTTAATTGTTGTTTTAGCAATAATTATTGTAATCTCCTTCTTAGTCTAGTTAGCACTAATCATTGTAATTATCTTCATAACCCTATGTACAATGATAATGAAAAAATCTATGATAAATTTTTGTGAAATGCAAAGCAATGTTTGACATAAACAAGCAGACATATATAAACAACCAATTTCGATCAGCCTTCTTGGTTTATAAATTTAGCTACTGAAAGTTGTCTAGTAACAGAAACAGTTTAAACATTGTGCCAAAATAAAGGTCATACTTAAATATCTATAGTTAACCCACAAATTAAGTTCTGCAACTAACAGACTTATGTTATCACAAAAACAAACATTCAACAGATCATTATGTTTTCCCCACCTTCCCATTTTTATTTCCAATTGCTCCATATGTTTCTTGCACACATTCTATGCTTAGTATTTGGCATCAACTCAGCCACAGATTGAACAAGTCCCTTAAGAAACAAGAAAAAGAGTTAGAATTCAGAAACATATATAAAGTAATTACAGGAAGAGTAAAAAGAAATATATACCTTCTGCATATCAGAAATGATGGTCAGCCCTTCACCTTGGGATTATGTGAGCTGCAAATCATGCATCATGCACCTAAAAAACCATGACCGTGTGTTCTTTGTCTCCTTTTCAACCACTTCCCAGACAACAGGTTACATTTGGTTGTTACCATGTTTACCAATACACGATAGTAGCTCACCTATTTACACACCCTTCAGAAATGCTCCGTCAAAGCCACTAACATTTCAACATCCTTCCAACCAACCTACTTTGCAAGCATGTATACATATGTTGATCCCCACAAACACCTCTTTACCAGGTATTGTCTCCTTTGAAGTCTTCACAACAACAGTGCTGCCAGGGCTTGTAGATCTTAGCATGTCAGCATAATCATATATTCTAGCAAACTCCTGCTTGTAATCACCCAGATACTTACCCATGACCTGAAATTTAGCCCTGACAAAGATGGATTTTCCCATATACACACCATGCTTTATCCTAATCAAAGCTTGCAGCTTCCTAAGCTTTATGTTAGGTTGGTTGATAGTATTTTCCTTGAAATGTTTAGCTACCCATGTTGTATTAGCCATCTTGTTTCTGGTTTCTCTGAAACACTTATGAACAGGATAGTAGCTGCTAACAATGAAATTCCATGTGTGTGTCCCTCCAAGCTTCCCAAAATATGCCATCTATATCTTGTTGAGTTCAGACATTTTGCCCTAATCCTATGTTGCTCATTGAGCCTCAACTTAGTTTGAACTCTGTCGCGCCCCATTTTCTCGTGAAAACGGGTTTCGACGTATGACAACTCTTTTAAATGGGTATTAAAAGAGAAGAGTCTCCACCTAACGGTACCTATTTGCAAATGGTCAACGCCACCAAAAATCGGGTAAGGTTTCAAATTACCTCAAATAGAAGGTGTTAGACATTCTTTGAGATTCACAACTGTGGTTCCTGGCCGAAGTTTAAACTATGTGGATTAGAGAATTAAGCTAGGTGATCAAACAAGAAAAGAAAGATGTAGAAGTTGAAAACTCTATTATAACATAAGAATTAACTATATGTCTAATTGATACAAGTCTTAAAAAATCACAAGACGTACAAATGACCAAAATGCCGACAACAAGCATATAAAGAAAGGGGGGTCCTATGGTTTTTAGTCTAAATGATCACCCCGTGCAACATAATAATACTTAGCAACTCCCTTAAGGTAGGGGTTGCTCATATTATTAAGCAGACACAGACTATTCTCCCTCTACCCAATTACTATGTTGAAGTTATTAATTAAAGACGCTCTAATTTAATTTTAACTCGTACCCTATGCGTGCACTACTCGTCCCATGCCTATGGTCCAGGATGCTTTGGACCTACTATTAGGTGGTTCTAAGCTTTACTTAGGTTGATAAAAATGATAAAACTAGGCGACATTCAAAACAAATATGACTGCACACAATGGCAATGAAAGGCTCAAGTTGACCTCCACACATAAGCACAAAATCACGTGATCAAATTTTTCTGGATATGCAGTAGACAGAATTAAGATGTATTAGAATCATTAGGTCTTATAGGCATGACTTATATATGATTCCAGTATTATACAGGCGGTGTTGCAGTTTCTGGACTAAAGAATAGGTGTATTAAAGCACAAGTCCCTTAGGCATGATTTCTATTTTGTTTGCGTAATAAGGTAGTGAAAACAATCCCAAACTCTGAATTACCAATGATGATTTCATAATTATGCGTCTTAGGCAGGTGACAGTCTATAGGCATGATTTTTAATAGTTTCATAATGAGGCAGTGAAGTCGCTTGAAAACACAGGATTAGCAGCGTCGATAAACATCCTATAGGCATGATTTCTAACAATTGATATTAGACTTAATTTTGTAACACTTTATCCCTATAGTCATATCATATAAATGAGGCAGTACAAAAGTAACATAAAGTAGTTGATCAATTATTAAACCTTATAGTTATGATATCTAGATTAGCAAAGGCATTGTATTATTGTATCCTATAGACATAATATCTAAAAGCGTTGAGTATGGAAACAAGTGTAGCAATGTCTTGAGCCAACATATTTTGACAAGTGAAGTGAAGTGTTTGCGTGATTTCTATAGGCATGATCCCCATCAGTTTGCGACACACACTAAACAAAACAACAAATAAGGCATGGTGGACGTAGTAGCAAATAGAACACATGGACCCAATAGGCATATTTACTACCCTTTCATACAAGTATTAGAATACCCCAGCCCCCTTTTAATTAATCTACCCATCATTCATTATTACAGAGTTAGTACATACAGTATTGAATTATTACAGGTCCAAATATGAATATAGAATAACCCAGTAATACATTTGGTCCTTCAAACAAGCTTAAGACTTCATATGGACTGCATGCCCAAACTCCAGATGCGGACATTGCATTTCACACTTTCAGTACCACAACCAGTTCAACATACCAGGCCCAAACGAACAAATTACTTACCCAAATGTATGCCAAATTCAGCTATACAGGTGAGAAAGTGCTTATTGGATTTAATTAAATAGCTTAAACACTTAATTCTTAAAACTATAGCTAACAACATCTCAGGTCAAGACATATAAACAGGATCAGGCTTAATTGGAAGGTACACAAGACACATATGAGGCAAGTTTATGCTTGTAATTCCAGAAAGAAAGTTTAAGAGTGCCAAGATTGACCACCATAGGATAGGAAGCCATTCCAAAGAGTTTTAAAATGAAACATGATTCAGAATCGGCCTATAGAACCTTAGATCACAGACAAGAAATAAGCAAAGCACAACCTTCACCTGAAAATGTCTATCAAGAAAAACCTAATGAAAGGGACAACATAACAGAACTTGTCCATGATCAAGCAATTACTTAACTCTAGCATGTTGAAACTCAGCCACAATATAAAAGGCATGTCAATTTCCTGAAGCAAGTATTAAACCCGGTACTAGTTGGCCATATATGGGAGGAGAGGCTAGCTATGAGATTTATCTTAAGGTCTCAAATAATACTGAAGAACATATGATTACACAAGTCAAAAACATACGCTGGAACTCAAATGCCATTGACACAGGTGTTATCTAATCAGTACAACCTCAAAGACTTAGCAGGTTGGGCATGAATGACTTCGGTCAATATTTTAGGTAAATGAACCCGGACCTGTGATTTGATGGTCCTGGAGGGTCACTAGGAAAATATGGGACTTGGGCGTATGCCCGAAATTGAATTCCGAGGTCCCAAACCCGAGAAATGAATTTTTGAAAGAAATTGTTTTACTGAAATTATAAGGGTTTTTGGAAATTTGATTATATTTGAAATTGATGGTATCGGGACCGTATTTTGGTTCCGGAGCACGGTACCGGTTAAATATGGTATTTCAGTGATGCCTGTAAAATTTGGTAAGAAACGGAGGTCATTTGACGTGATTCGGACCCGTAGTTGTGAAATATGAAACTTTGAAAGTTCTTGACATTTTTCTTTGATTTTTATGCTAAATTCGTTGTTTAAACTGTTATTTTTGCGATTTGATCGCACGAGTAAGTCTGTAGGATGTTTTTAAGGTTGTGTACATGTTTGGTTTGGAGCCTTGAGGGCTCGGGTGAGTTTCGGATAGGCGTCAGAGTGTTTTTGGACTTAGAAAATCTGGTGAGGGTGATGTTTCTGGTGTATGGTGTTTTACTCTATGCAAACGCGTGATAACTCACACGAACGGGAAGAACAAACGGGGAAAGGGGCCTGGTTACTCTATGCGAACGCACTGGCCACGACACGAACGGGAGCCCTAGGTAGGCTGCTCTACGTGAACACGTCTAGGCCCTCGCGAACGCAATATACTAAGGGAGTTGGGGATGGGGGGAGCTAGAACCCTATGCGAACGCTGCCAGAGGCACGCGAACGCATAGGCAGTGTCGCGAACACGAAGGCCAATATGGCCCAAGGCTACGCGAACGCGACAGACCTCACGCGAACGCGTAGAAGGTCTGTCCAGCCCACTTAAAACAGTAGAAAAAAGGGGATTTTAGTCATAAATTCATATTTTCAAAACCAAGGAAGCTTAGGGGCGATTTTTGAAGGGGGGTATCACCACCAAGTTCTAGGTTTGTGTTCTTAAACTCGTTTTCTTCATTTTCCATCAACACTCATTAGATTTCTAGGCCTAATGTTCTTGAAGGCTAGAAATTAGGAATTTTAGGAGAATTACGGATTTTACAAATTTGGGAATTTATACCTCGATTTGAGGTCGGATTTCATAACTAATTATATATTCGGGCTCGTGGGTTAATGGATGATCGGGTTTTGGTCTGAACCTCATGTTTTGACCAAGCGGGCCCGGGGTTAATTTTTTACTTTTTGGGAAGAATGATAGAAAACTCATAATTAAGCATTGGGGTTGAATTATTTAGCATTTATTGATATTATTAAGCTGATTATGTCTAGATACAATTGAATTGGAGGCGAAAACTAAAGGGAAAGCGGTAATTAAGGCTTGAGTTTGGTCGTGGAATTCGAGGTAATTGTTTGGCTTAACCTTAACTTGAGGGAATAGGTATTGTGTCTTATTTTCTACGTGTTAGTGATATGTTCAATGTATAGGTGTGGTGACGAGTATCTATACGTTGGTGTCAAGCATGCCCGTGAATCGAATATTGAACTTTATGTGATTTTTCATTAAACATTACTCGAGTTTAATTTGATGATTATTCATGTTGGTACAATTTTCCTTGGTATTGATTATTGTCGAGTATTGGTTCAAGTTGAGAATTTATTCGTGAAATTGAATAACTAGGTGAGATTAGTTATAGTTGTTTCCCTTACCGGGATGATATTGATTCTACTGTTGACTCCCTTGTCGGGACGTTATGGCTTTATTATTGTTGTTTGTATTGTTTATTTCCTTGCCGGATTGTTGTTATTGATTTGTTTGGGTGAGGAAGTGTGTAAAGCACGAAGGATGAGAGTAAAAGCCTGAAGGGTTATGCCGTGCATTCTATTTATTATTTGGTGAGGACGAGAGTAAAATCACGAAGTTAGGTTCGACACTTACTCAGTACATGGGGTCGGTTGTACTGATGCTACACGCTGCACTTTTGTGCAGATCCCGGTACAGGACCCTACGGACCTTAGAGTGAGGAGGCTGCCTTCAGTCCATTTGGAGATTCCGAGGTAGTCCTGCAAGCGTCCGCAGGCCTTGGCGTACCCTCCTACTTTATTTCCACTCTGTTCTTCTTTATTTTGAGACAAATGTATTTATTTTGTTCAGACTTTTATATGTAGTATTCATATACAGTCCGTGATGTTGTGACACCAAATTCTGGGTTTAGTATTATGAATCTCGTAATGGCATATAATCAAGTTAGACTTGTTTTATTTCTTCTTATTTGTACATCACCTGTTATCCGTTATAAATAAATGAATAAGGTAAATAAACATTAATGTTGGCTTTCCTAGCGGGTTCAATGTTAGGCGCCATCACGGTCCCGACAGTGGGAAATTCGGGTCGTGACAAGTTGGTATCAAAGCACTAGGTTGCTTAGGTCTCACAATTCATGGACAAGCTTAGTAGAGTCTGAGGGATCGGTGTGGAGACGTCTGTGCTTATCCCCCAGAGGCTACAGAGTTTAGGAATGACTTCACATCTATTCTTCTCTGTCGTGCGATTTGATTTCTCAACACTAAATGAATATCTACTCTATTCTCTCGCAGATGGAGAGAACATGTGCTTCTTCATCCACTGATCAGCAGCCCGAGTCTCCAGTTGCAGCTCCTACGAGGGGCCGAGGCCATGATAGAGGCCGAGGCAGGGGCATAGCTCAGCCCAGAGCAGTAGCTCTAGTGGCGGAGCCTCAGGTAAAGTTAGCCGATAAGGTTCCTGCCTAGACAGTACCGGTTGAACCAGCTCAGGTTCCCGAGGGGTTCATTGCCACCCCGGTACTCCAGGATGCTCTGGTCCGTCTAGTGGGCCTCATGGAGAGCGTTGCTCAGGCATGTTTACTTCCTACAACACCAGTCGTCTATCAGGCTGGAGGAGGAACCTAGACTCCCGCTACTCGCACTCCGGAGCAGTTAGCTTCTTAGTTCTAGACTCCAGCACCTCAGACAACTGGGGCATTTCAGCCAGGTATTGTGGCTCAGAACGGTGATGGATCAGCTATGTCTGTTGATGCTTTGTGGAGGTTGGACCGGTTCACCAAGTTGTTTACTACTACTTATAGAGGTGCATCTTCAGAGGATCCCTAGGACTACTTGGATAGCTGCCACGAGGTTCTACGAAACATGGGGATAGTTGAGACTAATAGGGTCGAATTTGCTACTTTTCATCTATCAGGTCCCGCAAAGACCTGGTGGAGAGATTATTGTTTGGCTAGACCAGCTGGATCACCGCCTTTGACATGGGCCCAGTTCTCCAGTTTTTTTCTGGAGAAGTTTCTCCCTATCACTCAGAGAGAGGATTATAGGAGGCAGTTTGAGCGTCTTCAGCAGGGTTCTATGGCCGTCACTCAGTATGAGACCAGATTTATTACCTTGGCTCGTCATGCTATTTTGATACTTCCCACCGATCTAGAGAGGGTGAGGAGGTTTATTGAGGGACTAGCTCAGCCGATCAGATTGCAGATGGCTTGAGAGGCAGTGAGTGATATCTCCTTTCAGGATGCAGCCAGTGTGGCCAGACGAGTCGAGATGGTTCTATCATAAGGGATGGTCAGGGGTCTGACAAGAGGCCTCGTCATTTTGGCCGCTTCAGTGGTGTCTCATCTGGAGGTAGGGATTCTTTTGGTAGGGGCTATCCCCCTAGGCCATTTTAGTCAGCACTTCAGGTTTCTCGTAGTGCTCCAGGTGGATGTGGTTCCCACATGCAGTATTCTGATCAGTTGCCCTACAGTGCACCACCAGCTCCTATCAGTGCATCGCCGCACCAGAGTACTCAGGGTGGTTACTCAGGTCGTCAGGGTCAGTTTCAGGGCCAGCAGTCTTAGCAGCCGAGATCTTGTTATACTTGCGGTGGTCCGGGGCACATTGCTAGATTTTTCCCTCGAGCCTCGAGCAGTTCTCAGCACCAGGGTTCTCGTGCCATGGTTCCCGCACCAGGTGTTCCACCACCCGCTCAGCAAGCCAGAGGTGGGGGTCGAGGTGTTAGAGGTGGAGGTCAGGCAGTTAGAGGTGGAGGCCAGGATACTAGAGGTAGAGGTTAGCCAACAGGAGGTCGTCCCAGGGATGTAATTCATATTGGCGGGGACCAGCCCCAATGTTATGCTATTCCAGCCAGACCTGAGGCTGAGGCCTCCAATGCGGTTATCACATGTATGGTTTCAGTTTGCAGCAGGGATGCTTCGGTTTTATTTGATCCAGGTTCCACATATTCCTATAGGTCATCTTATTTTGCTCCTTATTTGGTTATGCCTCGTAATTCTCTAAGTACTCCTGTATATGTGTCTACACTAGTGGGTGATTCTATTGTGGTAGATCGTGTCTACCGTTTGTGTGTAGTGGTTATTGGTTGTCTTGAGACCAGTGTAGATCTTCTACTCCTTGATATGGTAGATTTTGATGTTATTTTGGGGATGGATTAGCTGTCGCCTTATCATGCCATCCTGGACTGTCATGCCAAGACCGTGACCTTAGCATTGCCGGGGTTGCCTCGACTGGAGTGGAGAGGGACTCTTGGTCATTCTTCCAGCAGGGTTATCTCATATATGAAGGCTCCGTGTATGGTCGAGAAGGGGTGTTTGACCTATGTGGCCTATGTTCGTGCTTCTAGTGCCGAGGTTCCTTCTATGGAGTCTGTGCCCATTGTCTGTGAGTTTGCAAAGGTGTTTCCTACATACCTGCCGGGTATGCCACCCGATAGGGATATTGACTTTTGCATTGATTTGGCTCCGGGCACTCAGCCCATTTCTATTCCGCCATATCGTATGGCCCCGCCAGAGTGGAAGGAGTTGAAAGAACAGTTGCAGGAATTGCTTGATAAAGGCTTTATTAGGCCTAGTGTCTTGCCTTGGGGTGCGCCGGTGTTTTTTGTTAAGAACAAGGATGGGTCGATGAGGATGTGCATAGATTATCGGTAGTTAAACAAGGTTACCATCAAGAATAAGTATTTGTTGCCGAGGATTGATGATTTGTTTGATAAGCTTCAGGGTGCCAAGGTATTTTCGAAGATGATTTGGGATTTGGCTACCATCAGTTGAGGATTAGGGCATCCGATGTCCCTAAGATAGCTTTTCGCACTCGGTACGGGCATTATGAGTTCTTAGTGATGTCATTCGGGTTGACAAGTGCCCCATCAGCTTTCATGGACTTGATGAACCGAGTGTTCAGACCTTATTTGGATTCCTTCGTGATTGTCTTCATTGATGATATTTTGATTTATTCCCGCAGCCGGGAAGAGAATGAGCAGCACCTTCGAGTCATTCTCCAGACTCTGAAGGACAGTCAGTTATATGCTAAGTTTTCGAAATGTGAGTTTTGGTTGAGTTCAGTTGCATTCCTGGGTCATGTTGTATCAGCGAAGGGTATTCAGGTGGATCCTAAGAAGATTTCAGAGATCAAGGATTGGCCTAGACCCACATCAGCTACAGATATCCGGAGTTTCATGGGTTTGGCGGGCTATTACCGTCGGTTTGTGGAGGGGTTTTCGTCTATTGCAGCCCCGATGACCAGGTTGATTCAGAAGGGTGCCCAGTTCCGGTTGTCATAGAAGTGTGAGTCGAGCTTCCAGAAGCTCAAGACAGCTTTGACTACGGCGCCGGTGTTGGTTTTGCCCACAAGTTCAGGGCCATATACTATGTATTGTGATGCATCTCGGGTTGGACTTGGTGCAGTGTTGATGCAGGATGGCAAGGTTATTGCATATGCTTCGCGTCAGTTGAAGATCCACGAGAAGAATTATCCAGTTCATGATTTGGAGTTAGCATCCATTGTCCACGCGCTGAAGATTTGGAGGCATTATCTGTATGGCGTGTCATGTGAGGTGTTCACGGATCATAAGAGTTTGCAATATTTGTTCAAGCAGAAAGAGTTGTATTTAAGGCAAAGGAGATGGTTGGAGATGTTGAAAGACTATGACATCACCATCTTATATCATCCGGGGAAGGCCAACGTGGTGGCCGATGCTTTGAGTAGGAAGTCAGCCAGTATGGGTAGTCTTGCATATATTTCGGTCGGGGAGAGACAGCTTGCTTTGGATGTTTAGCATTTAGCCAATCGGTTCATGAGATTGGATGTTTCCGAGCCCGCCCGTGTTCTAGCTTATACAGTTGTTCGCTCTTTATTATTTGATCGTATTCGAGATCGGTAGTATGATGATCCTCATTTGTGTGTCCTTAGGGACACTGTGCGGCACAGTGGTGCCAAGCAGGTTACAGTTGGTGACGATGAGGTTTTACGGATGTAGGGTCGTATTTGTGTCCTCAATGTGGATGGACTTAGTGAGTTGATTTTAGAAGAGGATCATAGTTCCCAGTAATCCATTCATCCGGGCTGCAAAGATGTATCAGGATTTACGGCAGCATTATTGGTGGAGGAGGATGAAGAAGGATATTGTGTCATATGTAGCTCGGTGTTTGAATTGTCAGCATGTTAAGTACGAGCATCAGAGACCTGGTGAATTGCTTCAGCAGATTGAGATTCCTGAGTGGAAGTGGGAGCGTATAACCATGGATTTTATTTTTGGGTTCCCACGGACTCAGAGGAAGTTCGACACGGTATGGGTTATTGTGGATAGGCTGACCAAGTCAGCACATTTCATCCCTGTGGCAGTTTCATATTCTTCGGAGAGATTGGCAGATATCTACATTAGGGAGATTGTTCGTGTTCATGGTGTGCCCGTGTCTATTATTTCTGACCGAGGTACGCAGTTTACCTTGCATTTCTGGAGGGCAGTTCAGCGTGAGTTGGGCACGAGGGTTGAGTTGAGCACATCATTTCACCCTCGGACGGAAAGACAGTCCGAGTGTACTATTCAGATTTTGGAGGATATGCTACGAGCCTGTGTCATTGACTTTGGAGGTTCTTGGGATCAGTTCTTGTCGTTAGCTGAGTTTGCCTACAATAATAGGTATCAGTCGAGCATTCAGATGGCTCCCTATGAGTCATTATATGGTAGGTGGTGTCGGTTAATGGTTAGGTGGTTTGAGCCAGGAGAGGCTCGGTTGTTCGGTACAGACTTAGTGCAGGATGCCTTGGATAAGGTTAAGATCATTCAGGATAGACTTCGTACAGCTCAGTCCAGGCAGCAGAGTTATGCCGGCTGCAGAGGTCGTGATGTGGCATTCATGGTCGGAGAGCGGGTGTTGCTTCGGGTGTCGCCCATGAAGGGCGTGATGAGATTTGGGAAGAAGGTCAAGCTAAGCCCTAGGTACATCGGTCCTTTTGAGATCCTTGATAGAGTAGGAGAGGTGGCTTACAGACTTGCGTTGCCACCGAATTTATCAGTTGTGCATCCAGTGTTTCATGTGTCTATGCTTCGAAAGTATCATGGCGATCCATACCATGTGTTAGAATTCAGCAGTGTCCAGTTGGACAAGGATTTGACCTATGAGGAGGAGCCGGTAGCCATATGAGACCAGCAGATTCGTCAGTTGAGATCAAAGAGTTATCCTTCGGTTCGTGTTCAGTGGAGAGGTCAGCCTGCTGAGGCAGCTACCTGGGAGTCCGATCCCGATATGCGGAGCCGGTATCCCCATCTTTTCCTCGATTCAGGTGCTTTTCTATGTCCATTCGAGGATGAACGTTTGTTTTAGAGGTGGAGAATGTGATGACCCAAAAAGTCATCTCTCTTTTTATAAGTCAAAATTGTGTTCTGAGGCCTTGAAAACCTCATTTTATCTCACCTTGTTTTGCGTGCGCAGTCCGGGTGATATCCGGAAGGCTTTTATATGAAAACTGAGCAAAATGCTAATTTTGCCTTTAAAATTAAATTTAAGTTGACTTCGTTCAACATTTTGGGTAAATGGACTCGGACCCGCGATTTGACAGTCGCGGAGGGTCCGTAGGAAAATATGGGGCTTGGGCGTATTTCCGGAATTGAATTCCGAGGTCCCAAGCCCGAGAACTGAATTTTTGAAAGAAATTATTTTACTGAAATTATAAGAGTTTTTGGAAATTTGATTATATTTGAAATTGATGATATCGGGCCCGTATTTTAGTTCCGGAGCCCGGTACATGTTTACTATGGTATTTGAGTGATGCCTGTAAAATTTGGTAAGAAACAGAGGTCATTTGACGTGATTCAGACCCGTAGTTGTGAAATTTGAAACTTTGAAAGTTCTTGAGATTTTCCTTTGATTTTTATACTAAATTTGTTGTTTAAGATGCTATTTTGGCAATTTGATCGCATGAGTAAGTCCGTAGGATGTTTTTAAGGTTGTGTACATGTTTGGTTTGGAGCCTTAAGGGCTTGGGTGAATTTCGGATAGACATCGGAGTGTTTTTGGACTTAGAAAATCTGGTGAGGGTGTTGTTTCGGGTGTCTGGTGTTTTACTCTATGTGAACGCGTGTTAACTCACGCGAACGCGAAGAACAAACGGGGAAATGGGCCTGGGTACTCTATGCGAACGCACTGGCCACGACGCAAACACGGAGCCCTGGGTAGGTTGCTCTACGCGAACACGTCTAAGCCTAAGGGAACTGGGGATGGGGGGAGCTGGAACCCTATGCGAACGCGGCCAGAGGCATGCGAATGCAAAGGCCAGGGAGGGGTGCGCCTACATGAACACATAGGAAGTGTCGCGAACGCGAAGGCCAATATGGCCCAAGGCTACGCAAATGCGACAAACCTCACGGGAACGCGTAGAAGGTCTGTCCAGCCAACTTAAAATAGTAGAAAAAAGGTATTTTAGCCATAACTTCATATTTTCAAAACCAAGGAAACTTAGGGGCGATTTTTGAAGGGGGATATCACCACCAAGTTCTAGGTTTGGGTTCTTAAACTCGTTTTCTTTATTTTCCATTAACACCTATATATTTCTGGGCCTAAATCTTGTTTTTGAAGGGTAGAAATTAGGGATTTTACAAATTTGGGAATTTAGACCTCGATTTGGGGTCGGATTCCGAAACTAACTATATATTCGGGCTCGTGGGTGAATGGTGATCGGATTTTAGTCCGAACCTCGTGTTTTGACCAAGCGGGCCCGGGGTCGATTTTTGACTTTTTGGGAAGAATGAAGAAAACTCATAATTAAGCATTGGGGTTGAATTATTTAGCATTTATTGATATTATTAAGTTGATTATATCTAGATACAATTGAATTGGAGGCGAATCCTAAAGGGAAAGCGGTAATTGAGGCTTGAGTTTGGTCGTGGAATTCGAGGTAAGTGTTTGTCTTAATCTTAGCTTGAAAGAATAGGTATGTGTTAGTGATATGTTCAATATATAGGTGTGGTGACGAGTATCTATACGTTGGTATCAAGCATGCCCGTCAATCGAATATTGAACTTTATGTGATTTTTCATTAAACATTACTCGAGTTTAATTTGATGATTATTAATGTTGGTACAATTTTCCTTGGTATTGATCATTGTCGAGTATTGGTTCAAGTTGAGAATTTATTCGTGAAATTGAATAACTAGGTGAGATTGGTTATAGCTGTTTTCCTTTCCGGGATGATATTGATTCTACTGTTGATTCCCTTGCCGGGACGTTATGGCTTTATTATTGTTGTTTGTATTGTTGATTTCCTTGCCGGATTGTTGTTATTGATTTGTTTGGGTGAGGAAGAGTGTAAAGCACGAAGGGTGATGTCGTGCCGTCTCTATTGATTTATTGTGAGGATGAGAGTAAAAGCACGAAGGGTTATGCCGTGCATTCTATTTATTATTTGGTGAGGATGAGAGTAAAAGCACGAAGGGTGATGTCGTGCACTTGTGTTTGTGCTATTACTTCTGTTGCTTAAACTGATATATAATATTTTTCCTTACTTTGTTATTTCCATTATTTGATATTTTCTCCCCTCAACATGGTCCCCCTTCTTTGTATTTAGCTGTTTATTTCTAGTTGTTATTATTTTCTCTGTATATGATTAAACTGCACAGGTTTAGTGGATTGTCGTGTCCTAGCCTCATCACTACTTCGCCGAGGTTAGGCTCGACACTTACTCAGTACATGGGGTCGGTTGTACTGATGCTACACTCTGCACTTTTGTGCAGATCCCGGTACAGGAACCTACGGGCCTTAGAGTGAGGAGGCTGCCTTCAGTCCATTTGGAGATTTCGAGGTAGTCCTGCAGGCGTCCGCAGGCCTTGGCGTACCCTCCTACTTTATTTCCACTCTGTTCTTCTTTATTCTGAGACAGATATATTTATTTTTTTCAGACATTTATATGTAGTATTCATAGACAGTCCGTGAAGTTGTGACACCAAATTCTGAGTTTAGTATTCTGAATTTCGTAATGGCGTATAATCAAGTTGTTAGACTTGTTTTATTTCGCACTTTTATTTCTGTTGATTTATACATCACCTGTTATCCGTTATAAATAAATTAATAAGGTAAATAAATATTAACGTTGGCTTGCCTAACGGGTTCAATGTTAGGCGTCATCACGGTCCCGATGGTGGGAAATTCAGATCGTGACAGGATGATTAAGTCATCACAAAATAATTTGAAGGGATAATTAATAAATATTTGAACAATTTAGGTGCAAGAAAATTAATTTTAAAACCTTTAATAATTATGAAAAATTATAGAAAGTACTTATATGATCCTTGTAAATGTAAAATGATATTTTGAAAGTATACGGAATACATTATAAAATATGAGGGCAAAATAGGGTATCAACAAACTCTTCTTTGTACAGCATAATCTTGCAAAGCAATTCTGAACTGTTTAACACTTTCAAAAACTATTTCCAACTTGAAACAAATTTTCTTGCAAGCAGGATCAAAGTATTCCCTGCTGCTGTATCTTCTTGGTTGAGGATTATGTACCCCATCTTCTTCAACTACTTCATCATTTGTATCCTCACAGATTTGAACTATCCAGATATTGCTCATCCCCTCCCAACTTCCCAGCATATTTGGAACCCCTATCCGTATACATGTCTTCAAAACCAGGGTCTATACCTACAGGTACACTAGGTATGTCATCAATATTAACTTCACTAGATCTTAATTTACTAATTTTTTTCATTCACTTTAGCCTGAATAGCAGCAACAACTTCAGGTTCCAGATCACTTGTCTCTTCAAGAATATCCTAATCATCACCATATAATGACTCATCTGTATCATCATCATTATCATCATCATCATCAGAAATAGCCTCATAATCACCATCCTCTCTCTCTTAGAACTTCCCTCGTCACCATCAGAATCAGTTACCAAATGAAAGTTGTAGAACTCACATTTATCTTAACTAGACTCTTATGTATCCTCTTTTATATCTTCTATATCCTCATCCCACTCTTTACCCTTTCCATGAGTGTTATCACCCCTATTTATATCATTGTTAGGTGAGTGTGTTGCCCTAGCATTAACATCACGTGTTTGCCCATGTGGCATTTCATTAAAGCCACATGGTTGAACATCAGTGGGCTCCACATTTATACCACCACTACTCAATATTTCATCTAGGTCTAAATCAATACATGGTGTATTAATGATGTGACACAGATATATATCAATAAAATTCTCAACCTTAAGGTCTTTACATAAAGCTAACACATCAACATTATATTTCAGAAATCGAAATTGTCCTTTTTTGTTAATTTTACATGAATATTTATCTACTGTTAAGTACCCCATATACTTATCCAACTCATTAAAATGAATTACATGCAATTCATCAATATCTGCCTGAAGAATAACTTACCAAATTTGCCCATTTACATACGTCATAATTGGGTCGGGCACTAACCACCATATTTGATGAAACTGTAGTTCTCATATACATCCATTGAAACCTATAAAAAAAAAAGCCAAGTCAGATACTCTTTAATCCTAAAAAGCCATAAACTTTATCATTATGGGAGACAAGAATATTTTGATATAAAAAAAACCCTAATTTCTTAACATTAAGTGTCATATCAGTCATGAAAAATACAAAATCCCTAAAGTAAAGTGAAGATTCGATTGTTTTCCCCAAAAACTCTAATTTAAAATCCCAAATAACAACAGACATTTTGTGCATGCAGACAAAAAATAGCTTTGACTATCACACATTATTTCATAAGAAATTAGAAAAGAGTAAACGACATCAAAAGAGACAAAATCCCTAAAGTAAAGTGAAGATTCTATTGTTTTCCCCAAAAACCTAGTTTAAAATCTCAAATAACAAATAATTTGTGCATGCAAACAAAATATAGCTGACTATCACACAATATTACATAAGAAAACATATGACAAGAGAAAACGACATCAAAAGACAAACTAACCTTCAGATCCTATAACGTGATTGGAATCGAAAGCACGGCCAAACGAAGCTCGATCAGAACGAGATTAACAGATAATAAACTTTGTGCAATATAATGGGTGAGTTATTATGATCGATTTTGGAAGGGGGTGAGTGATTTTTCAGACCATTACTAACTTAGGTTTAACATGGGCGGGTTTGGTTAGAGAGAGGTAAAAGGCGAAATGAGTGTCTTTTGGTCGGTCTATTGAATAAAAGAGGGGGGGACCCCAATCAGTTGGATTTTGGTTTCGCGCCCTTGACGTGTAATAAATCCATTGGTCATTTGCTGACTGGATGGACACGTCTGTGTATGTGTAATACACGCTTGTAGGCTCAAGGGTTAGATGTATCTATTAGTTAAGGAAATCATAAGTTCGAGTGTTCAAATAGGAAAGATTAAAGTTCATATATCGACTTTTAAAAGCCCTACAAGTTTAAGTGGCCAAGGAGCCATTACGCCAATAATTTCCACGGTTAATAGTATCAAACCTCAGCTTGAGAATAAAGACCTTTTCTTCCAGCTACTTTAGCAATAGTAATACTTGATGATGAAGTATCCAACTAAAAGTAATGAACAAATGTGCTTTTTTATTTTTTATTTTTTATTTTTTTATCTTTTTATTATTTACTTGATGTGTTATTTGCACGAGTGGTAACACAATATAATTCTAGAAATGCTCTGCCTAAAACTTCTCATAAAAGAACTCAGGAGCTGAAGTCTCCAGAATCTCCCATTTTAGAGGTCATAATGTATCATTTTAACAAAAGCTACTGTGAAAACTTTCGTTTACCTTCTTTTAGGCATTATTCTTATACAAATAGCTGACCAAATTTATAATTTATTTTTTCTAATCGATATATATAAATTGTACACTGATTAATATACATATATTATATACGAATTATATATTCACGGCTATTTTATTTTAAACAGTTGGGTTAGCGGCTATATAGGATATTTTTCTTAAGAAATATGTTATTTACACTAATTTGTGTTACCATGTAGTAGATATTTTCCATAAATAAGTTGTTTATCCTACATCATTCATCACAGGCGAATGCTCGATATAAATTTAACGAGTTCGAAATTTTTATTTTATTGAAAAATGTTTTCAAAACTAATTTTTTGTATTTTCACGACCCAATTTCACCTATAGGTCATGATAGCGCCCGACATCACAACTAGGCAAGTCAACTAGTGAATTAAAAATATATTTGTTCTTTTAAAAAATTTTCGAGTAATTAAACTCTTCTTACTTGCAATATTTAAGAAAAATATAAAATGTTCTAATTAAATAAAACAAAAAAATAATTCAAACCACAATTCTACCAGTGCATATACCAAGACCTGGTGTCACAAGTATATGAGCATCTAGTAGGTTATAAAAAAATCCATAAATACTGTCAGAACACAAAATAGATAAACAAATACAAAGGGAGACGTTAGGTGCCGCGGAACGGCTCAAAAGAAGCAACTCACCACTAGGCCTCGGGATAACGTGGGTGCGCACCGGTAGGACCGCCTAAGGTTCCTGTCTCAAATCCTGCACAAAAAGTTCATCAAGCGTAGTATGAGTACGTAAATAACATGTACCCAGTAAGTATCAAGTCTAACCTCGAAGAAGTAGTGACGAGAGGTCGACTTTGACACTCACTATGGGTCAATAATATTAAAATAGAAATATTTAAATAGACATGGTTTATGTGACAAACAAACAAACAACAACATACCCAGTAAAATCCCACTAGTGGGGTCTGGGAAGAGTAGGGTGTATGCAGACCTTATCCCTACCCTGAAAAGGACAGAGGCTATTTTCAGGAGACTCTCGGCTCAACAGGAGGGAGAATAATATCACATTAGAAACAAGAGAAAAGGCATGTAACAACAAGAAGATGTCAGAAAGAAAATAACAACAATGAATAAGTGAACTACCCGCTACAAAGAGGAAAGAACTCTCGACTACACCCTAGCCTACCACCCTAATGCTCGACCTCCACATGTTCCTATCAAGAGCCATGTCCTCGGAAATCTGAAGTTGCGTCATGTCCTGCCTGATCATTTCGTCCCAATACTTCTTAGGCCGCCCTCTACCTCTTCTCGTACCTGTGAAAGTCAACCGCTCACACCTCCTAACCGATGCATCTAGGATTCTTATCCGCACGTGTCCGAACAATCTAAGCCGCGCTTCTCGCATCTTGTCGTCCACGGGAGCCACGCCCACCCTCTCCCGAATATCATCATTCCGAATCTTATCCAGCCTAGTGTGCCCACACATCCATCTCAACATCCTCATTTTTGCTACTTTCATCTTCTGGGTATGTGAATTCTTGACTGGCCAACACTCAGCTCCATACAACATGGACGGTCTAACCACCGCTCTATAGAACTTACCTTTGAGTTTCGATAGCATATTCTTGTCACACAAGACTCCAGATGCTAACCTCCATGTCATCCACCCCACCCCAATACGGTGCGTAAAATCTCCGTCGATCTCCCCATCTCCCTGGATAATTGATCCTAAGTACTTAAAACTTTCTCTCTTGAGGATGACCTATGAGTCAAGCCTAACTTCCACATCCGCTTCCCCCGTCACGTCACTAAACTTACATTCCACATATTCTGTCTTAGTCCTACTCAACTTTAAACCTTTAGACTCCAGAGCCTGCCTCCAAACCTCCAGTCTCCCATTAACACTGCCTCGTATCTCATCAATCAGAACTATATCATCAGCGAACAACATACACCATGGCACCTTTCCTTGGATATTGTGTGTCAGTGCATCCATCGCCAGAGAAAATAAGAACGAACTGAGCGCAGATCCTTGGTGTAACCCCATAACCACCGGAAAAGGCTCCGAGTCACCTCCCACAGTCCTAACCCGAATCATAGCTCCATTATACATAGCCTTTATCGCCCTAGTGTATGCCACTGGCACACCTTTCACCTCCAGAGACCTCCAAAGGACGTCCCTAGGGACCTTGTCATATGCCTTCTCTAGGTCAATAAACACCATATGCAAATCCCTCTTCCTATCGCTGTATAGTTCCACCAAACTCCTGATAAGGTGGATAGCTTCCGTAGTAGAATGACCCGGCATAAACCCGAACAGGTTTTCCAATATAGACACCGCCCTCCTTATCCTCCCTTCCACCACCCTCTCCTAAATTTTCATGGTATGACTTAGTAACTTGATACCCCTATAGTTGTTACAATTCTAGATACCCCTTTGTTGTTGTACACCGAAACCATTGTAATTCATTGCCACTCATTAGGCATCCTCTTTGTCATGAAGATAACATTAAACAACCCAATCAGCCACTCCAAGCCTGATTTACCCGCATATCTCCAAAACTCTACTGGAATCTCGTCTAGTCCAGTTGCTTTGCCCTGACTCACCTTACCCATGGCACCCACGACCTCATCAACCTTAATGTGCCTACAATACCTAAAGTCTCGATGACTCTCGGAGTTCCCCAATTTCCCTAACCCGATGTTTCCTTCCCCCTCTTCATTCAGAAGTTTATGAAAGTACGACTGCCATCTTTGCCTAATTTGGGCCTCTTCCATCAATACTCGATTTTCCTCATCTTTGATGCACCTCACTTGATCCAGGTCGTGATACTTCTTCTCTTTCTCTTTGGCCAACCGAAATAACTTCTTTTCCCTCCTTTGCCCCTAAGTTCCTCATAAAGCCGACCAAAAGCAGCAGTCTTAACCTCTGTGACCGCTAATTTTGCCTCCTTCCTAGCTTGCTTATATCTTTCTCTGTTCGCTCACCTCTAATCCTCGTCGGTGCTCTTTACTAACTTAATGTAAGCCGCTTTCTTGTCTTCCACTTTACCTTAGACCACGTCATTCTACCACCAATCACCTCGGTGCCTGCTAGAGTAACCTTTCGAAACTCCCAACACCTCTCTTGTTGCCTCCCTTATACAGTTCGTCGTCTCCGTCCACATAGCTCTAGGGTACCCACCACTCTTCCAGGCACCCATATTCATCATCCTCCCCTCCAACTCCTACGCATTATCCTTAGACAAAACTCCCCACTTGATCCTCGACTGACCCCGTACAAACCTCTTCTTCCTCTTCATCGAGATACCAATGTCCATCACCAGGAGCCTATGTTGAGTTGCGAGGTTCTCACTAGGATCACCTTGCAATCCTCGCACAACCCCCTATCACACCTCCTAAAGAGGAGATAGTCAATTTGAGTCTTAGCCACCATACTCCGGAAAGTAACCAAATGTTCCTCCGTATTCGGAAACATAGAGTTCCCGATCACCAACTCAAAAGCTCTAGAGAAATCAAACTGTGAGGTAGCACCCCCGTTCGTATCACCAAAGTCGAAGCAGCTGTGAACCTCACCATATCCACCAGCAAGACGAACCAATATGACCATTGAAATCTCCTCCTATGAATAGCTTCTCTATAGGCGGAGTACCCTGCACCACCTCATCCAGCGCCTCCCAGAAGTGCCTTTTAACCTCATCGCTCAAGCCCGTTTGCGGCGCGTAAGCGCTAATGACATTCAGAGTTCTCCCTCCAACTACTACCTTAATTGACATCAATCTGTCATTCACCCGTCTAACCTCTACCACCGACTCTCTAAGCTCCCTATCCACCAAAATTCCCACTCCGTTCTTGCCCTTCACGACTCCGGAGAACCACAATTTATACCTATCTACATTCCTCGCCTTCGATCCTACCCACCTAGTCTCCTGCACATATACGATATTGGCCCTCCTCTTCTGGATAATCTTCTCTAGCTCTATAGACTTACCCGTCAACGTCCCTATATTCCACGATTCAATTCTCAACCTACAGGCTACCTTGTTCCTTTACCCCCTTTGGGCCCCGTCTCACCCCCTGACCCTTGCCCTACCCCCTCTCCACCACCCGACCTCCCCGGGGACATGACCCTACTCTTCCATTACAAACCACAGTCTTTATACCTAAGAAGGTCTAGAAATGAAAAGGAGAAAAAACACCACACAGAAGAACAAAGGGAGCAAATAGTAACTACAAGACCACTAGACTGACTAGACTAGTACGAAATACTACGGCAACAAAGTAATTAACACAGGGGACAGAGAAAAAAGAGGCGGGAGGTACCAACTCCCGCGAATAGAACCTGGAAATCATGACTTGGTATACTCCCGATGTTGTGGAACCCGGTGTATAGTTGCTACTCTACTGCTCTTGCGCGTGCACCTCCCAAAAGTGATACCTGCAAAACACGCAAACACTTACGGAAACAAGAGAATAGGGGGAGAAAAAAAACCCAGAAATAAAAACCAATATCTTCTTCAAATAAAATCAGTGGGAAAAAATTTTCTCTAGGTCAGGCGATTTGCGACTGGAGGAGATAGAAGAGAGAACCCAGCCTCGATCACTTTCATGGCCAATTTGGCCGGTGGCCAGCCACCCACTGTGGCTGGGCTGCCTCCCCCACCACCCCCTAACATCACCCAACCACCCACGACTTCAAACAACACAGCCACACCCAGGGATTATGCGAAACTGTTTAAACCATGCACGTTGAACACTGCCATGCAAGAACAGGCTGTTGTGGATCCAATACCAGTGAGGCGAGCCTCATTCCTTCAAGGACAACCCATGGTGAAGTTCATGGAGTCAGAGGTAGATCATATGAATATTATCGAGGGCCTGAAGTTTGCTGTGGTATGCAAATTCTCTTATGGATGGCCAGAAATACAAGAATTACGCAGAATAATCCCCATGCAATGTGGTATTAAAGGAGAGTGCAATATAGGCGTTCTTAGAGATAGACATGCGTTGGTTCAATTAACATTATGGCAAGATTATATTGATTTTACGTCAAAATCAGTATATTATGTTAAAGATAAGTTTGGGAAGGAATATCAATTGAGAACTCTATTTTATGATGCTAAATTTAAGCCGGGTGAAGAGACTCCTAAAGTGATGGCTTGGATTTCTTTTCCAAACTTGTTGCCAACTTTCTTTGTAAAGGAGTGTTTGTTCTCTCTTGCTTCTGCTGTTGGCACTCCAACACATCTGGATTTAGCTACTGTGAACAAGACTCGACCCAGCTGTGCTCGTGTTAAGGTTTTGGTGGGCTTATTAGCTGAGCATCCTAAAAAGGTTAGAATGGATATAGAAACTGATGGAACTGGGGAGATTAGGACTTAATGGATTACAATTAGGTACGATTATTTACCTAAATACTGTAGTGAATGCAAGATCCAGGGTCATGATATGATTGAATGCTGGAGGTTACACCCTGAACTGGTGGAAAATATTGTACAAGACAAGCCTGCTGAGAAGGGGCCAGGTACACAGGGAAATATAGAACAAGGTAGTCATGTCGAACCAATAAGGATCTTAACAAGTGGAAGAGTCGTTAGTAATGTGGGATCTCAATGGAAAGAAGTGAGGGACAATAGAGGCAAAGGAAAGGACAAGCAAGCACAAGGTTTGATCAAATATGGACAGGAGATAGTCCCAGTTCACAAGGAGAAAGTAGTGTTGCCACAACAATTTCAAACTGCAAATCAGTTTGCTATTTTGAATGTGGAGAGTGCAGAGGCTAATGAATAAAATCAACTTGCTATGGTGGATGGGATTGCAGAACAAACATCTGTACAGAATGATAAAGAAATGCCAAGGTTGAATCTTGCAGTACCAGCCTATATGCCAAAGTCACCTAAGGTAGATAAGTCAAAGAGGAAGGATGTAACTACAACAGAGAAGGGTGCTAATCCTGGGGTCACTAATGCCAATTCAATTGCTCCTAATACGAGGTCTACAAATCAAAAAGATAACTGGAACAATGGTATGACTGGTGGAGATATTCAGCACAATGAGACTACTGCACAGTGGGTGCATAGAGAATTCAAAAATAAAATGGTACCAATCAACACATCATGCCAAGAAAAACCTACTCAGGACACTACAATGGATGCAGAACTGGGAAACAATGAGGAGAATGAACAGGTAGA
>MDKI01011556.1:0-123028 GCA_005239505.1 Nicotiana paniculata | reverse complement strand
GAAGATTCTTCGAGCAGGGTATTATTGGCTCACCATGGAACGAGATTGCATCAGCGTTGTGAGTAAGTGTCATCAATGCCAGGTACACGGAGAATTGATTCAATCTCCGCCATCTGAGTTGCACATAATGTCCGCGTCATGGCCCTTTGTTGCTTGGGTCATGGATTTCATTGGACCAATTGAACCCGCAGCGTCAAAGGGCACAGGTTCATTCTGGTAGCCATTGACTATTTCACTAAGTGGGTTGAAGCTAAAACTTTCAAATCTGTGACCAAGAAGGCAGTGGTCGACTTTGTTCATTCAAAGATCATTTGTTGGTTCGGAATCCAAAAGATGATCATCACAGACAATGGCGCTAATCTTAATAGTAATTTGTTGAAAGAAGTATGCCAACAGTTCAAGATTACACATCAAAATTCCACTCTGTATCGCCCCAAGGAGAATGGAGATATCGAGGCAGCCAACAAGAACATAAAGAAAATACTTAGGAAAATGGTGCAAGGTTCCAAGCAATGGCATGAGAATTTGCATTTTGCTTTGCTAGGTTATCGCACTACTGTTCGCACTTCAGTAGGTGCAACTCTTTATTTGTTGGTATATGGTACTGAAGCAGTGATACCCGCGGAAGTTGAAATTCCATCTCTTCGGATTGTTGCTGAAGCCGAAATTGATGATGATGAGCGGGTCAAAATCCGTTTGGAGATATTAAGTCTGATTGACGAGAAAAGACTGGCAGCAGTGTGTCATGGCCAGTTGTATCAAAAGATAATGGCAAGAGCATACAACAAAAAGGTGCGTCCCTGGAAATTTGAAGCGGGTCAGCAAGTATTGAAACGCATCCTTCCACATCAGGCTGAAGCAAAAGGCAAGTTCGCCCCAAATTGGCAGGGGTCGTTCATCGTAACAAGAGTGTTGTCCAATGGCGTTCATCGTAACAAGAGTGTCGTCCAATGGTGCTTTGTATTTAACAATTATAGAAGGCAAATATGTAGATATGGCTATCAATTCTGACGCAGTCAAAAGACATTATGTATGATTTCTTTGGTTTAAATTATGTTTGTTTGGACTTGGCATGTTTTGGAGATTGGAATGACGAAGGCATTTTATTCTGCTATCTAAACACTTTACCCTTTGTTACCTCTTTGAGCCTTATTTATTTTCTTTTATACCCTCTTTTGGAACCAGTAGCAAAGTTGAGAAACACGGACACAAAGGTAAATAAAGAAGGAAAAAAAAAAGAAAAGAATGAAAAAGAGTGAAAAAAAAGAAAGAAGAAGAAAGAAAAAAAAGAAGAAAAGAAAAGAAAAAGAGAAGGAAGAGAAAAGAGAAAAGTAACAACAACAAAGAAATTCCTATTACATGAACTACGTTTGACCTGATTCCTTTTAAGGATACGTAGGCAGCATCACGGTTCGGTCCCGTCCAAATAAAAATTCAAAAGCCCCCAAGCAAAGAAACTGGGGCAGAAGTTGTGGCTACATAAAGATCTGATTTCAAAAGTTGTAATTATGAACCCACTCGATTTGTTTTGAGCCTTTATCCTTTCTTTCTAACCCCATCCAAAAGCATGTATAGTGGTCCAAAGAAAAACCTTCCGACCAATATTTGAGAGTGCCAAGTCAAGCGAGACAGAGGTATGATTCACACTAGGGGCAACACTCCGTGCCGCACAAAGGAAAACAAATAAATGAGAGAGTCTTATTGGTGAAAAGCCTAACGGGCACTGTAAGGCGATGGCGTGCCAAGAGAAATTAAAAATGAGAGAGTCTTATTGGTGAAAACCTTCACGGGCACCGTAAGGCGACAGTGAGTTGAGAGATGAACAAACGAGAGAGGTTTGTTTGTGAAAACCCTTCAGGGCACTGCAAACCGAACAAGGTCAGTGACTTGGCGACGAGATTGGGTTATGGAGATCCCGGGCATAAGGTATGACAACTGAAAGTTGATTAGTTGAACAGGCTGGCTGATTAATCCAAAATGTATGTCATGATCATTGGTTCCAACTACCTCACTCAGATAAGTCTCTTTTCCCTTTTTCTCCCACAAACGGTCATCTTGTTTCGAATTTTCTTCTTTATTCCTAATTCTAAAAATCATTGCATTTCATTTCTTTTGGGTTTATTTCTCTAAGGCTTTATCAATGTCAGCCTTGTTTAAGCAAGTAAATAAGGATTCCAAAGCTTACTACCAACTTCTAAAAGTGCACAAAGCAAAGTGAGGCCAAAACATACCAGAAATAACATAATGCAAAAATGGAAAATAAGGTGTTAGTCAAAGTTCAAATGGTCGAGTGGTTTGTGAATGTTGTGGAAGATGCGGAGTTTCAAATGGGAAGGACAGAAATATAAGACAGCAGTCTGAGTGCAGGTCATTCGGGTCTTTCAGGGTCCTGTGGTTGAGATTCAGTCAGAAAGTCAAACGAATTCTTGGCCAGTTCAAAGCAGTCAGTTAGCACAAAGCACGACAGTGGGAAGGCCATCTTCAGCAAGAATGCCACAAACTAACCACCACCATTTTCAAACTGATAAAGTTTTCTTTGATTGAAATAGGGGCAAGATATCTTTTTTGTACCAGAGGAACCCTCCGTAAGGAAAGCATGCACCAGACAGGTTCGACGTGAGTTCTCAGGACACTCCTGGATAATGGGACTTAGGTTTTAAATTCTCAGGACCCTCCTGGACAATGGGACTTAGTTAAATTCAAAACATCCATCTAGCATAAGCTCTACTTTGAGGAAATATAGTTGGCTTTAAAGTTTTCATTCTTAAGATGAGATTCAATTTGAAATTCTTAGGACTCTCCTTGACAATGGGACTTAGTTAAAATTCAAAACATCCATCTAGAATAAGCTCTACTTTGAGGAAATATAGTTGCCTTTAAACTTTTCATTCTTAAGATGAGATTCAATTTGAAATTTTCAGGAACCTCCTGGATAATGGGATTTAGTTTAAGCTCTTAGAGATTTTGGGTAACATGACTCGATTAACATTCACATATGAGCCCAGATACCAAACTGGGGCAGAAAAGTTCTTTGTTTGTCTATTTGTTGTAATTAGGCGCCCACCTGGATAACAAGGAAATACAATTGAAGTTTGGCAATCGGGAACCCACCTAGAGAACAAGGGAATACAGTTAATGTTTTTTGTGATCAGGCGCCTACCTGTAGAACAAGGGAATACAGTTCAAGTTTTTGGAAATCAGGCACCCACCTGGAGAACAAGGGAATACAATTTAAGTTTTCGTAATCAGGCGCCCACCGTAAGAACAAGGGAATAATATTCAAGTTTTGGTAATCAGACGCCCACATGGAGAATAAGGGAATACAATTCAAGTTTTGGTAATCAGGCGCCCACCTAGAGAACAAGGGAATACAATTCAAGTTTTGGTAATTAGGTGCCCACCTGGAGAATAAGGGAATACAGTTAAAGTTTTGGTAATCAGGCACCCACCTGGAGAACAAGGGAATACAATTCAAGTTTTGGCAATCAGGCGCCCACCTGGAGAACAAGGGAATACAATTCAAGTTTTGGTAATCAGGCGCCCACCTGGAAAACAAGGAAATATAGTTAAAGTTTTGGCAATCAGGCGCCCACTTGGAGAACAAGAGAATAAAGTTCAAGCTTTTGATAATCAGGCGCCCACCTGAAGAACAAGGGAATACAATTCAAGTTTTGGTAATCAGGCGCCCACCTGGAGAACAAGGGAATACAGTTCAAGTTTTGGTAAACATGCGCCCACCTGGAGAACAAGGGAATACAATTCAAGATTTGGTAATCAGGTGCCCGCCTGGAGAACAAGGGAATACAGTTAAAGTTTTGGCAATCAGGTGCCTACCTGGAGAACAAGGGAATACAGTTAAATTTTGGCAATCAGGTGCCCACCTGGAGAACAAGGGAATACAGTTCAAGTTTTTGGTAATCAGGCTCCCACTTGGAGAACAAGGGAATACAATTCAAGTTTTAGTAATCAGGCGCCCACCTGGAGAACAAGGGAATACAGTTAAAGTTTTGGCAATCAGGCGCCCACCTGGACAACAAGGGACTACAGTTTGAGTTTTGGCAATCAGGCGCCCACCTGGACAACAAGGGACTACATTTTAAGTTTTGGTAATCAGGCGCCCACCTGGAGAACAAGGGACTACAGTTCAAGTTTTTGGTAATCAGGCGTCCACCTGGAGAACAAGGGAATACAATTCAAGTTTTGGTAATCAGGTGCCCACCTGGAGAATAAGGGAATACAATTCAAGTTTTGGTAAACAGGCGCTCACCTGGAGAACAAGGGGATACAATTCAAGTTTTGGAAATAAGGCGCCCACCTGGAGAACAAGGGAATACAACTCAAGTTTTGGTAATCAGGCGCCCACCTGGAGAACAAGGGAATATAGTTAAAGTTTTGGAAATCAGGCGCCCACATGGAGATCAAGGGAATATAATTTAAGTTTTGGTAATCAGGCGCCCACCTGGAGAGCAAGGGAATACAATTCAAGTTTTGGTAATCAGGTTCCCACCTAGATAACAAGGGAATATAGTTAAAGTTTTTG
The DNA here is from genome assembly GCA_005239505.1 of Nicotiana paniculata. NCBI lineage: Eukaryota > Viridiplantae > Streptophyta > Magnoliopsida > Solanales > Solanaceae > Nicotiana > Nicotiana paniculata. The sequence continues at coordinate 118,488 of MDKI01011556.1, read as the reverse complement.
TAATCAGGCACCCACCTGGAGAACAAGGGAATACAATTCAAGTTTTGGCAATCAGGTGCCCACCTGGAGAACAAGGGAATACAGTTCAATTTTTTGGTAATCACACTCCCACTTGGAGAACAAGGGAATACATTTCAAGTTTTGGTAATCAGGCGCCCACCTGGAGAACAAGGGAATACAGTTAAAGTTTTGGCAATCAGGCGCCCACCTGGAGAACAAGGGAATACAGTTAAAGTTTTGGCAATCAGGCGCCCACCTGGAGAATAAGGGAATACAGTTTGAGTTTTGGCAATCAGGCGCCCACCTGGAGAACAAGGGACTACAATTTAAGTTTTGGCAATAAGGCGCCCACTTGGAGAACAAGATAATAAAGTTCAAGGTTTTGGTAATCAGGCGCCCACCTGGAGAACAAGGGAATACAATTCAGGTTTTGGTAATCAGGCGCCCACCTGGAGAACAAGGGAATACAATTCAAGTTTTGGTAATCAGGATCCCACCTAGAGAACAAGGGAATATAGTTAAAGTTTTGGTAATTAGGCACCCACCTGGAGAACAAGGGAATACAATTCAAGTTTTGGCAATCAGGTGCCCACCTGGAGAACAAGGGAATACAGTTCAAGTTTTTGGTAATCACACTCCCACTTGGAGAACAAGGGAATACATTTCAAGCTTTGGTAATCAGGCGCCCACCTGGAGAACAAGGGAATACAGTTAAAGTTTTGGAAATCAGGCGCCCACCTTGAGAATAAGGGAATACAGTTTGAGTTTTGGCAATCAGGCGCCCACCTGGAGAACAAGGGACTACAATTTAAGTTTTGGCAATCAGGCGCCCACTTGGAGAACAAGAGAATAAAGTTCAAAGTTTTGGTAATCAGGCGCCCACCTGGAGAACAAGGGAATACAATTCAGGTTTTGGTAATCAGGCGCCCACCTGAAGAACAAGGGAATACAATTCAAGTTTTGGCAATAAGGCACCCACCTGAAGAACAAGGGTATACAATTCAAGTTTTGGCAATAAGGCGCCCACCTGAAGAACAAGGGAAAAAAATTCAAGTTTTGGTAATCAGGCGTCCACCTGGAGAACAAGGGAATATAGTTAAAGTTTTGGCAATCAGGCGCCCATATGGAGAACAAGGGAATACAATTCAAGTTTTGGTAATCAGGCGCGCACCTGGAGAATAAGGGAATACAATTCAAGTTTTGGTAATCACGTGTCCACCTGGAGAACAAAGGAATACAGTTAAAGTTTTGGTAATGAGGCACCCACCTGGAGAACAAGGGAATACGATTCATGTTTTGGCAATCAGGCGCCCACCTGGAGAACAAGGGAATACAATTCAAGTTTTGGTAATCAGGTGCCCACCTGGAGAACAAGGGAATATAGTTAAAGTTTTGGCAATCAGGCGCCCACCTGGAGAACAAGGGAATACAATTCAAGTTTTGGTAATCAGGTGCCCACCTGGAGAACAAGGGAATATAGTTAAAGTTTTGGCAATCAGGCGCCCACCTGTAGAACAAGAGAATAAAGTTCAAGTTTTTGGTAATCAGGCGCCCACCTGGAGAACAAGGGAATACAATTCAAGTTTTGGTAATCAGGCGCCCACCTGGAGAACAAGGGAATACAATTCAAGATTTGGTAATCAGGTGCCCGCCTGGAGAACAAGGGAATACAAATAAAGTTTTGGCAATTAGGTGCCCACCTGGAGAACAAGGGAATACAGTTAAAGTTTTGGCAATTAGGTGCCTACCTGGTGAACAAGGGAATACAGTTCAAGTTTTTGGTAATCAGGCTCCCACTTGGAGAACAAGGGAATACAGTTCAAGTTTTGGTAATCAGGCGCCCACCTGGAGAACAAGGGAATACAGTTAAAGTTTTGACAATCAGGCACCCACTTGGAGAATAAGGGAATACATTTCAATTTTTGACAATCAGGCGCCCACCTGGAGAATAAGGGACTACAATTCAAGTTTTGGTAATCAGGCGCCCACCTAGAGAACAAGGGACTACAGTTCAAGTTTTTTGTAATCAGGCGTCCACCTGGAGAACAGGGGAATACAATTCAATTTTTGGTAATCAGGCGCCCACCTGGAGAACAAGGTAGTACAATTCAAGGTTTGGTAATCAGGCGCCCACCTGGAGACAAGGGAATACAATTCAAGTTTTTGGTAATTAGGTGCCCACCTGGAGAACAAGGGAATACAGTTAAAGTTTTGGAAATCGGGCGCCCACCTGGAGAACAAGGGAATACAGTTCGAGTTTTATTAATCAGGCGCCTACCTGGAGAACAAGGGAATACAATTCATGTTTTTGTAATCAGGCGTCCACCTGGAGAACAAGGGAATACAGTTAAAGTTTCTGGAAATTAGGCGCCCACCTGGAGAACAAAGGAGCACAATTCAAGTTTTGGCAATCAGGCGCCCACCTGGAAAACAAGGTAACACAGTTCAAGTTTTGGCAATCAGGTGCCCATCTGGAAAACAAGGGAATACAGTTCAAGTTTTGGTAATCAGGCGCCCACCTGGAGAACAAGGGAATGCATTCCATGTCTCGAAAAGTAGGCACCCACCTGGAAAACAAGGGAACCCATTTCAGAATTCAATTCATGTTAGCAACAACATAAATTCACTTCGAGAGTGTAGGCCAACAGTTTGAGATGTGCAGCAGAACTGTAGAAGGTCCAATATCAAGTCTCGAAGACCACAGATAGAAGACTTGTAATTCATAGCTGATAGATCTATTTAGTTTTTCTTTCATTTTGAGTTTAATGTAACAACAGGACCATGGACCGAAGCCTCGAACGGTACCTCACTCGAATCTCCAACTCACCCTTCCATCATTCTCCAGAACCACACTGACCTGATTCCTTTATATCCAAGGATATGTAGACAACCTCGGAAGCAAGGTTTGGTCAGACTTTTTCAAAATGCTTCCCACGGAATATTCAAACGGGAAAAAATCGCTCGTATCCATCACTTTATCTTTGCCTGAAAACTCTTCGTGTTTCCGAGCAAAGAGAGGCAACTGTGAGCACGTGATTTTTTCCCTATATGAAACACTCCTACAAATTAAAGAAAATAATTTTTTCCAATTATTTGCAATTTGTAGGATTTTGTGTTAATTGTTTGCATTTTTGTGCATGTTTACTTTTGTTAAAAATCATTAAAAAATGTCAAAAATACCTTGCATTGCATGGAGTTTTGCTTTCATATTTTTAGGATTAATTAGTAAATTAGTTTGTTTTATTTCAAAATAAAAATTCAAAATTGACTCACTTATGCATTTTTGGTTTTTTAATTTCAGATTAGTAATGTCCTCTTTTAATTTAGTGGTAATTAATTTTGTAAATATTATAGTAGATACTTACATTAATTTTGCAAATTAATTTAATTTAGGTTTTTAATTAATTTAAAAAGGTAGAAAAAACAAATTAAAAAAAGAAGAAGCTTAGTATGGTCTTAACTCCAAATTGGGCCAAAAGGTAAAATTGGCCAAAACTTCGTCCTTGGCCCAAATACTCCTACCCAATCTCTTTGACCCAGCATCCGACCCAGCCCCAACCATCTGACCCGCCCCATTTCCCACTCTAAATCCTAGCCATCCAAACATCTTAATCCAATGGCCCATATTTTTTTCCCACTTAATATAAAACCCCCCATTATAACTCTCTCAACCCTAACCCTAAATCCAAACACCATTCAAACGGTGCCACCCTTCCCCCACCCATCTGCCGCCGCTTTAATCGCCCAGACTCGCCAGAATCCGGCGAGTTCACTCACCCCAACTCGCTCACATGGCCCTCCTCTCTCCCTATTTCACGTCATCCAACCCTAACCGTTTTTGATAGAATAATTTTCCCAAATCTTGCCTCACAGTTCACTCGCCCGTTTGCTAGATGAATCACGTGCCACAAGTCTCTAGAAGTCGTGCGTTGGATGAGTGAAAGACGTCGGATTTACTTCCCTTAATCCGAGCCTTATATTCATCATGTGCTCGGCTCCAAGGGAATTTGGAGAGGTGTCTTTAAAATGGAGAAAAATCAGAGGTAGGGTTTTTTTTTTTTGGGTTTTCATCCGGAAGAGGAGGGCAAAAAGATTTTCTTGTGACTGTTGGTTTGTTTTCTTCTGTTTTGGTATTTTCTTTCCTTTTAGGCTATTTTTCAGAATAATATAAAAACAAGGAAAAAAGTAGAAAAATTTTGGAGATTATTTTTAGAAAAATTTCGAAAAAATAAGGTTTTGTTCTCTGTTCTTCGTTTTTAGAATTTTGATGTATTTTTGGATTTTTTTGATTTTGGGGTCCAAGTGAATTCGTTTATAAAAAAAAGATACAAAAAGGAAGATGAGTTTTTGATGATTGAAGAGTTACTTCGACGTTTTACAAATCTCTGTTTTCACCATTTTTTCCCGGATCTGGACTAAATCAATGAAGTTTGCTTGAATCCGCTGTTGATTTTGGTTGGTACCGTTAGCTGGGCTTCGCAGTTCTCTTCCTCCACTGTTTTATTGAAGTTAGTCATTTACTTTTGGCAATCAAGGTGCTGTTTTCTCAAATGTAGATATGCTCTTTTAAATTAGATTTACGTTGACTTTGTTATTGATACCTTATTATCTCAAGTTCAGAGCAAGTTGATTTTTGTGATTCTGTCATGGTTTAGTATTCATTTTGTTCACTGGTATTAGTTTTTCTCCAACGTTGTTGACATGACTCTGTATTTTGGTTTCATTTGGGCTAAGAAGAAAGAATTTGGTTTTTAACAAATTAACTTCCAATTTAGATTCTGTCTTAAATGTGTGGAATTCTAAGTTGTTGAACAAATCAATTTGCTGATGTAGATCTCTTATTGCTTTACGTTGGATTTTTGGTAAAATTTTGATTTTATTTATTTATATTTTTTTATTTCCAAAAATGGAGATTTTTAGTTCAGATGAAGCTCTCATTTTTATGTATGTTATTTCGTCCATTTAGTACCAATGACTACCCGAGGATAATTGAAAGGCTGTAAAGAATATTATTGTTATTTCATATGATAATTTTAGTTGTTGAATTGGTTTTCCGTTTTTTTGATATTTGTTCAATGGGGCTCCTTCATCTACTAAGTTTGTAAATTGCACATAAATTGGTTTTTTATCATGTATTAATGTCACGCCCTTTGGTTAATGTTATTTGTTACTATCATGGAAATTTAGTAAATTTTTGTAATCAAGATTTGAAGTTATAAGATTGTGTGGACTTTGAGATAGAATTATAATATGTGTTAAATGTTTAAGTATATTTCTAGTGTAGTGGTGTGATTTATTCACATACCTCATATAATTATCAAATTAGTATGTTTTTTGTCAAACTAATTTTGAAGCTGCAGTTTGCATAATATTACTTGGTAATGATGTCTCTGAGTGTTAACAGTGGCCGAATCACGCCAGGAAACGATATTCATAATCTTTGGCATTTAGAGCAATCTTAACTTAGAAAGATCAATTAATCTAATATGTAGGAAATTAACTTGTGAATCTTGTAGTCTTTTAGGAGCAATTAATCAATGTTGAATTATTACAACTACGGGTACGATTCCCGTGACGTGGTTGTGATACCTAATTTCGAATTAGATTAGGGTAGGAGCATCTTTACTTTGCTTTTAAAATAATTTGAGGTGCGCCATACACAAATAAAACCCTATAATCTATGGCCCTCGCGTAAACAAAAAATTAGTATGGGAAATTCCTTGAACTCTCGTAGCCTGCTCTAGGTACGTTAATTAAATAATTTTCATAACTACGGGTACGGTTCCCGTGATGTGGTTGTGACGTATAACTGCTAAAATCCGGGGGTACATTTATGTGGCCGACAATGATCTATGTTTAAGAAAATAAACACGTTGTGGATCTTGGGTACCTCTCCCGTGACACAATTCGCAATATGTAACCAAATAATTAGTGGTATAACAATTAGATTATCAAGAGCGGTTTAAAAGGAATAAAATGCACACAGGTCTCAAACACTGTTTTTAAAATCAGATAAATAGGCCAATAATAATAGTTGAGTGACCATGCTAAAACCACGGTATCCGAAAATGCCTAACACCTTATCTCGGGTTAACAAAATTCCTTTACCCGGATTTCTGTGTTCGCAGACTGTAAAACAGAGTCAATTTTTCCTCAATTCGAGATTTAAACCGGTGACTTGGGACACCATAAACTATCCTGAGTGGCGACTCTGAATTTTAAATAAAATAATTTCGTTTCGATTGTCACTTAAATTGGAAAACTCCCTTATACCCTTCCGGGGGTAGGAAAAAGGAGGTGTGGCAGGAAGCAGACATATTTATACTAGTACTAGTACTATTACAGCAAAAAAAATGTCATACCAGAGTTTCCAAGCATAGAAAAATTATTTGAAACAACAAAATTGGGGGTATTGATCCTAGTAGTAGTGATGCCTTCCTTATCAGCTTGGATTGCATCCATTTGTAATTCTGGTACAGATGGATATACTTGAAAATAATAGACATTGTCTTGCTTGACTCTTTGTTGTGCTAGTTTTGGTGGGTTCCCCAACTTCCTCAACCACTACCTGCAATCAGAGATTAGTGCATTATAGAGTGGATTATTTGAAGTTTCAAGTAGGGTTGGTATGGACGTTGAGTCCGTTTTAATTTGAAGGTTGGTCAACTTATGATCGTTTGCTAGTTGCAATCCATAGCATAATGCTTGGAGTTCCATGGATAATGGAGATGGACCCTATGATTTTACTAAATTCCAGTATCCAATCCCCATTACTATCTCTAAATACTCCCCATATTCCCTCTTGCTTGAATTTTCCTGCAAAAGCCCCGTCAGTATTAAGTTTTACTTGGGTCATGGAAGGGGGTCCCACTTAGGTAGTACTGTTAGGAGTCTGTCCAGGTTGCCATAAGTAATATTACTGCAATGGAGGTATTCAAGGTTTCTAGATATTACAAGGTTTCGATTAATGGGTTGGCAAAGTCTATGAAAGTGTTCCTATTCCTATTCAGCCACAAGTGCCAAATTGCAAAGGAGAAGAGACAATCCCAAGTTAAAGAGTGATAATTAACCCGTGGGTCACTTTTATAGAGAGATTCGAGCCAATGGGTGTTTTGTATTTCTAGTGATTGTGTGTTAATGCCCAGCTCTTGCCATAAGGAGGTGGCCATGAGACAGAAGAGAACGATATGTTGGGGCATTTCTTCTACTAAGTTACAAATGGAGCAGTAAATTGATATATTAATACCAATATGACACAGGTTGATTTTGGTGGGTAATCGATTGTGGTAGCATTTCCATAAGAATACTTGATCTTATTTCATGTTTTTAACTTCCAAAACCATTTGAAGTCTTTACTTTGATTTAGTACTATATTAGGTGATATAAAGGGGTAAACAGATTTGGTAGTGAATATGCCATCTGTGGTAAGGGCCCACATTGGGACATCAATATTTTTATAACCACCGGTTGTTTGTAAGGAGAGTATTCTGTTCGAGATATGGGGTGGAAGTTTGAAAGAGAGATTTGACAAGTCCCATGTGTCATTTGTTTTAATATTCCAAACTTTGAGTTATAAATCATTGTTTGAGAGGGGCCTTGAATCATGCTAAGTAGGTTTTTAGTGCAAGGTAGCCAATTTTCATGCCTGAGGTCAATGTTCTTGCCATCCCCTATCTTCCAAACAATGGCTTGCTCGCAAATTTCCCAACTCATAAGGATGTTACTCCAGATAATGAACTGATTATTCTTAGAGTATCTACCAAATATTTGGAGGTTATGACTTTAGCCAAAGTGAGGGATGGATGGCTAATAGTATCCAAGTGAGACCAGTAATAATGGCAGTATTTTTGTCTTTGGTTTTTCTTATCCCCAGACCCCAACACCTTTAGGCATTAAGACAATTTCCCAATTTATATAGTGGATTTTCCTGGCATTTTGGTTACTACCCCATGAAAGATCTCTTTGTATTTTATCAATTTTTGTGGATCGCTCTAGGCAGAATAGTGTATTACTGTCACGACCCAAAACCTAACACGTCGTGATGGCGCCTATCGATGGTACTAGGCAAGCCGAGTTTCTCAAGATACTTCAATAATTCAATATAAAGGTAGTTTAAAACTTTTCCATATCAAAAATTTTCATAAGAACCAGAGCTGAACTTAAAATGGAATCAAAATGCGGAAAACTAGCCCTAAACATCGGGGTGTCCCCAAGTCAAGAGCATCTAGATAACAAAACTAATACAACCAGTGTCAAAGTATCAATACAGGACAGAAAGAAATATAGAAGGAGAAACAAGGACCTACGGACGTCGACAACTACCTCGTAGTCTCCAGTACTCGATCCCGCCCGAACTCAACGATCTCCGTGATAAAACACACCTGGATCTGCACATGAAGTGCAGGGTGTAGCATGAGTATAACCAACTCAGCAAGTAACAAAAATAAATAAGGAACTGAGAAGTAGTGACGAGCTATACAGTACGGTTCATTTTGGAAATTTTCAAAATCTAAGAATAGACATGAGTAAATGCCGGTAAAATGAGTCAAATCAGTTTCATATTTACCAAGTTCAAGTAAAACCAAATATAACAAGTTTCCGGAAGTTCAACAGTAGCATGAATCAACTAAATGCAGCAACAAAGAAGACAGATGCAACCTCACAGGGTACTGTCACTCAAGCTCTCAATAGCTCAACACTCGGCTCTCAGCCCTCAATACACACACTCACTGGGGGTGTATAGACTCCGGAGGGGATCCTATATCCCAAGAGCTATAAGCTGCACGGACAACTCACGTGCCGCACAGAAAACTCACATGCTATAATATCATATAAAGGTCTGCACGGACAACTCATGTGCTACCATATAATATCAGAATCTGCACGGACAACTCACGTACCACACAGATAACTCACGTGCTAAGGTACAATACCTCACAAATAGTCTCTCTGCCTCACTCAGTCATGAACCTCTCTAGTCTCACAACCCTCAGTGATTGAAGGGAATCAGCCCAAATCAGAATGCTATAGTGTATCAGCAGGGAAATAATAGAGACTGAGGTAAACATATACCAGAATTACTATGACTGAGTCTAACAACCATAAGTAGGTACATAGCCTAAGCACGATTTCTAACATGAATGCAGTCAAATTTCTAGCAGACAAGGAATACATATAAGCAAAAAAAGGCTATTAGACTTTGCAGTCTCATGGGAAGGACCAAGTCACAATCCCTCACAGTGCACGCTCACACGCCCGTCACCTAGCATATGCGTCACCTCCAAACTGTCACATCATACCAAACTCCGGGTTTCATACCCTCAAGACCATATTTAAAACTGTTACTTACCTCAACTGCGTAGACTCCAAATTCCCTTGCCTCTCGAATCGGTCTCCAAATGCCCCGAATCTAGACACAAGCAGTACGAGGTAATCAATATAAGCTAAAGGAATAAATTCCACAAAAAAACATAAAAGTCTACCCAAAAATCCGAAATTGGCCCGAACCCGGCCCTGGGCCCATATCTCGAAATCCGACAAAAGTTACAATATCCGAAAGCCCACTCACGCACGAGCCTAACCATACCAAATTTACTCAAATTCGATAACACAATCCCATTCAAAACCTCAAAATTCTAACTCAAGAGTTCTTCCTGCTTTTCCCCAAATTTCTCACCCCAAATCACAATTTAGATGATAAAATCAAAAGATGTAATCATGGAATTTAACCAAAACCAAGTAGAAATCCCTTACCCAGATCAACTCCATGAAAATTCCTTCAAAAATTGCCCAATTCCGTGTTCTCTAGCTCAAAATATGAAAATGGTTTCAAACCCTTGTTTTTGAAATTAATAGTCTGCCCAGATTTCCTTCTTCACGAACGCGATCGTCCTCTCGCGTTCGCGTAGGCCAACTCAGACTGCCTCCCAGATATCTCTTCGCGAACGCGGTCAACACTTCGTGAACGTGAAGCTTTACAAGCTCAACTCATTGCGAACGTGGCCCATACCTCGCGAACGCGTAGACCAAAGACCTGGGGTCCCCAACTGCCTCACTTCTCTTCGCGTATGCGACACCACTCATGCATTCGCGATGCACACGCAGACCACACCTTCATGTTCGTGCCCTTTTCTTCGCGAACGTGAAGTACAAAATCTTCCCAGCTCAAAATACTCTTCGCGAACGCGAGGCTCCTCTCGCGAATGTGTAAGAGGAAACCAAAAGCATACAACAACAGATAACAACTATCACACCAAGGCCAAAAATGATCCGTTAACCACCCGAAAATCACCCTAGGCCCTCGGGACCTCAACCAAACATACCAACAAGTTATATAACCCCCTACAAACTTAGGCAAACCTTCGAACCACTCAAAACCACATCAAAACACCAAATTACATCCGGATTCAAGCCTAAGAACTTCTAAACTTTCGAATTCCGCAAACCTACTCCAACTTCCGGAAGTCCATTCCGACCCCGATATCAAAATTTCCATTACCGACCAAAATCGCCAAATTTCCAACTTTCGCCAATTCAAACCTAATTCTACTATGGACCTCCAAGTCACATTCCGGACGCGCTCCTAAGTCCAAAATCACCTAAAGGAGCTAACAAAACCATTAACATTCAAATCCAAGGTCGTTTACATACAAGTCAACATCCGGTTGACGTTTTTCCAACTTAAGCTTGTAATTAAGAGACTAAGTGTCTCAATTCACTCTGGACCTGAACCAACCAACCCGATAAGATATATACAGCTGTAAAGCACAAAAAAGCATAAATGGGGAAAATAGGGCTATAATTCTCGAAACGACCAGCCGGCTCGTTACGTCCTCCCCCTCTTAAACAAACATTCATCCTCGAACGGGTCTAGAAATATATCTGGAGTCTCAAATAGGTGTGGAATCTGCTCCACATCTCCCGTTCGGTCTCCCAAGCGGCATCCTCCACAGGATGATCTCTCCACTACACATTCGCTGAAGGTATATCCTTTGACCTCAACTTCTCAACCTGCCGCTCCAAAATAGCTACCAGCTCCATATCATAAGTCATATCACCATCCAACTGAACCGTGCTGAAATCCAAAACATGGGACGGATCACCAACATACTTCTGGAGCATAGAAACATGAAATACTGGATGCACACTCGACAATCTAGGTGGCAAGGCAAGCTTGTAAGCCACCACCCCTATCCTCTGAAGTACCTCAAAAAGCCCAATGAACCGGGGGCTCAACTTTCCCATCTTCCCAAACCTCATAACACCTTTTATATGTGATACCTTCAGCAGAACCTTCTCCTCAACCATGAAAGACACATCACGAACCTTCCTGTCCGCATAACTCTTCTACCTAGACTGCACCAGGCGAAGCCGCTTCTGAATCAATCTCACACTGTCTAATGCATCCTGGACTAAGTCTATACCCAATGGCCTAGCCTCACCTGGCTCAAAACATCCCACCATAGACCTACACCGCCTCCCATATAACGCCTCAAACAGAGCCATCTGAATGCTCGACTGATAACTATTGTTATATGCAAACTCTGCGAGCGGTAAAAACTGGTCCCATGAACCTCCAAAATCAATGACACAAGTGCGTAACATGTCCTGCAATACCTGGATAGTGCGCTCGAACTGTCCGTCCGTCAGAGGGTGAAAGGTTGTGCTCGACTCAACCTGAGTACCCAACTCTCGCTGCACGGCACTCCAAAACTGCAATGTAAATTGTGTGCCTCTATTTGAAATGATGGAAACTGGGATACCATGAAGGCGAACAATCTCTCGGATGTAGATCTCAGCCAACCGCTCTGAAGAGTAGGTAGTACCAACTAGAATGAAGTATGCAGACTTGGTCAGCCGATCCACAATCACCCAAATAGCATCGAACTTCCTCGAAGTCCGTGGGAGCCCAACTACGAAATCCATGGTGATCAGCTCCCACGTCCACTCTGGGATCTCTAACCTCTGAAGTAAGCCACTTGGTCTCCGATGCTCATACTTAACCTGCTGACAATTGAGTCACTGAGCCACAAACCCAACTATATCCTTGTTCATCCTCCTCCACCAATAGTGCTATCTCAAGTCCTGGTAAATCTTCACGGCACCCGGATGGATGGAATACCGCGAGCTGTGGGCCTCCTCAAGAATCAACTCCCGAATCTCATTCACATTGGGCACACATATCCGGCCCTGCATTCTCAACACGCCATTATCACCAATAGTCACATCTCTAGCATCACCTCGATGAACCCTATCCTAAAGGACGAGCAGATGGGGGTCATCATACTGACGCTCCCTGATACGTTCATAAAGGGAAGATATAGAGGCCACACAAGCCAATACTCGACTCGAATCTGAGGCGATTAAAAATATGCTGCAGCGAAGTGATATTTAGAGAAGTTGTAGCCAAGTGCTAACACTACCGCTTACAGCGATACAAAAGTGCGGCCGTGAAACTAATGACACGGCTACGAGTGAAATTGCGCTGGGAGCGGAAGATCAAGAATCAGAGACCTTGCAATCTTATGCCAAGCAAAGAACGCGGTCTGCATCATTTTTACCCGGCCGCGAAGCAACCTGAAGCTGAGGCGGTTAATATTCCGCTTGGAGCGAGAGTAGGGGTTCTGAGAGTTGCAAATGAAGTTCAATTACAGAACGCGATCCGCAAAAAATCAGACGCAATTGAAGCCAACACGGACGCAACCGAATTCACGCGGTCCGCAAAGCAAACTCTAGCCCACATCCAAGTAAAGAGAAATGCCAACTGCGCTCCTTATTTCGCGGCCTCGGGTGACTAAATGCGGACGGGCCCATTTTTACGCTAATAGAGGAACCTCCGTAGGGGTATTTTTGTCCAGTAATTTTAGTTGTGTATAAATAGATATTTTCACTTTTTAGGTTATCTTTTGTATTATGGAGCTCGTGAGCAGCAGCACTTTACCACTTTGAGTAATTTTAGAGTATCTTTAGCTTATAACTTTAGATTTTATTCTTGTAATTAACTTTTATGGCTTTTATTTCATATCCATCTTTGGTTTCTACCTTAATTATGAGTAGCTAGACCCATTAGTTAGGGTTGTGACCTAAACCTAGTGTGGATATTTAATAGGTATTCAATTTTAGGTCTTATTTGTTTATGGGTTAATGATATTTAGATCGTTTCATGCTTTATATGTTGAATTGGTGATTGCAAACACTGATTTGTGCCTTTTTGACTAGGGCTCTTCTTGAGAAAGAGGGCCCAAGTCTAGGTAAAATAGGCTAATAAGGAATTGAGGTGAATTCAAGAGATTGATAGCCCCGATTAAAGGGTTAAACCTAGAGATAGTAATACCTGACTTGAGCCAATTTCACTTGCACTGTCTAAACACCCAATTAGGCTTGAGAAATCTAATTCGAGCAAAGTCACTCAATCTACCGAGAGGTATAGAGTGAGTAATTAAGTGTGAGGTTATACCATGAACCCAGATACAACAAGTTTGTCCTAAATCTAGACCCCATTAGATACTTACCTAGGTGTAAGTCACTTCCCTAGTGCTTTTTTTTAATTGAGAAAACTCCTACAAAAAAATTATACTTAGGTTATTTTCAGCAATTAATAGTAATTAAAGACAACACATATGGGTAGATTAGATAGAAATCCAACTCCCAACCAATAATAACTCCCTGTGGATATCAATCTCAACCTTTCGGGTAAAAGCTACATCGACCACTCCTCGCCATTATATAGTGGTGCAGGGTTGGAGACGATCACAACCCCAGGCATCGGCCACCACATTGGCCTTCCCAGGTGGTACAAAATAGTGATATCATAGTCCTTAAGAAGCTCCAACCATCTCCGCTGACACAAATTAAGATCCTTCTACTTAAACAGATGCTGCAAACTCCGCTGATCAGTATAAATCTCACAATGAACCCCGTACTAATAGTGCCACCAAATCTTCAAGGCGTGAACAATAGCTGCTAACTCAAGATCGTGGATAGGATAGTTCTTCTCATGAGTCTTCAACTAGCGGGAAGCATAAGATATCACCCTACCCTCCTGCATCAGGACACATCCAATACCTATCCGCGAGGCATCACAATACATGATGTAAGAACCTGAAGCTGATGGCAGAACTAGAACTGGAGCCGTGGTAAAAGCAGTCTTGAGCTTCTGAAAGCTCCCCTCGCACTCATCCGACCACCTGAATGGAGCACCCTTTTGGGTCAATTTGGCCAAGGGCGATGCAATAGATGAAAAACCCTCCATAAAATGACTGTAATAGCCCTCCAAACCAAGAAAGCTCTTAATCTTCGTGGCTGAGGACGGTGTAGGAACTCATAATGGCCATATCGAGTCCTGAAAGTTGTCTTAGGAATATCTGAATCTCGAATCTTCAGCTGGTGATTCCCTGACCTCAAATCAATCTTGGAGAACACCCTCGCTCCCTGAAGCTGGTCAAATAGATCATCAATATATGGAAAAGGATACTTGTTCTTTAATGTGACCTTGTTCAACTGCCTGTAATCAATGAACATCCTCATAGAACCATCCTTCTAGTTTACAAATAGAACCGGTGCACCCCAAGGTGACACACTAGGCCGAATAAACCCCTTAACAAGGAGTTCCTGAAGATGTTCTTTCAACTCCTTTAACTCTGCCGGTGCCATACAATATGGTGGATTAAAAATGGTCTGTACCGAAATTAATATCCCTATCAGGCGGCATGCCCGGCAGGTCTGCAGGAAACACATCCGAAAAATCACGTACCACCAGAAAAAAATCAATGGTAGGAGTCTCTGCACTATATTCCTCACAAAAGCCAAATAGGATAGAAAACTCTTCTCAACCATCCGCTGAGCCTTCAAGTATGAAATCACTCTACTAGGTACATATTCTATAGAACTGGTCCACTCAACCCTCGGCGACCCCGGCATCGCCAACGTCATAGTCTTAGCATGACAACCTAGAACAACATGACATGGAGACAAACAATCTATACCTAATATCACATCAAAATCAACCATACTGAGCAGCAAAAGGTCCACTCGGGTCTCCAGAACCCAATTAGTCACCACATATGACCGATATAAACGGTCCACGATAATAGTATCGCCCACAGGAGTAGATACATGAATAGATAAAACTAAAGACTCACGGGGCACTAGAAAATGAGCTAAGTACGAGGAAATATATAAATAAGTGGAACCAGGGTCAAATAAGACAGAGACATCTCTGTGGAAAACTGAGACAATACCTGTAATCACAGCATCTGAAGAAATGGCATCTGGTCTAGCAGGGAGGGAATAGAAACGGTCATGTCCACCCTTGATTTGACACCCCATATCGGGCGACCCCTAGCTGGCTAAGCTTCACCCCTAGCTGGTTGAACTCCACCCCTAGCTGGCTGGCGGGTGGTGGAGGAACTGGTGATGGTGCCATCGGCCGAGTACTCCTCTACGGAGCCCCAATTAATAGCCTAGGGCAGTCTCTCATAATGTGACAAAAATCTCCGTACTCGAAGCAACCCCTCCTCTGACGAAACTGCTTCTCCTGATGCCTAGAAGAACTACCCATGGATACTTGAGCTGACGAGGTATGGTGAGAACTCTGCGCAGGTAGTGAATTGAATAATGACTGGACCTGTTGATGGTTGTGGGAATCATGGCCAGATGATGCACCACGGTGAATTGGGTGAGTTGTCTGAGCATGTCTAAAAGGGCGACCTCTACCGTGCTGGAACTGACCCCCAAAAGGAGCATCGCTAAATCCACCCTATCCACGAGGACTCTTGACCTCCCTCTCAATCCTCTCCTGACTGCGAACCATCTCAATATGACGAGCAATATCGGCAAGCTCATAAAAAGTAGCATCAGACACACTCTCTCTTGTCATAAAAACTGCAACTGAAAAGTGAGGCAATCTATAAACCTCCTGATCCTCTCCTAGTCTGTGGAAACCAACCAGATAGTATGGTGGGCCAACTCCAAGAATCGCATCTCATACTGCATCACAGACATATCACCCTAACAAAGCTGCTCAAACTATTTGCACATCTCCTCTCTGCAGGACTGAGGCACAAACTTCTCCAAAAAGACAAAGGAGAACTACTGCCAAGTAAGGGGTGCTGCGTCGACCGACCTATTCCTCTAGTAAGCCTCCCACCATCTGAATACAGCCCCAGAGAACTAAAAAGTAGTGAACGAGACCTCACAAGTCTCCAAAATACTTGTTGTATGGAGTATCCTCTGACACTTATCCAAGAAATCCTGTGCATATTCTCCCTCTACACCACTAAAAGGTGGAGGCTGGAGTCTCCCAAACCTCTCCAACCTACACTGATCATCCTCAGGCATAGCAGGAACCACATAGTCCTGTGTAGCGGTAACCGGCTAGGCTGGGGGTGCCCCCGGTGTCTAAATTCCCTGTACAACCTGCTCAGGTGTGCAGGCAACAGGAGTATAAGTGCCTCCCCCGACCTGAGAAGTGGATGCGGCCGTCTAAGCAGAGACTGCTTGAGCAAGGCCATTACACATGGTCAGAATCTAAGTTAAGGCCTCCTGAAGGACAAGAATCACGATGGGCACATGTGTTTCCTAAGCTGGTCCCACTGGTGCATCCATAACTGGGACCTGGCTCTGATCTGGGGCAATTGGTGGATCTACAAGTACTTCCCCAGCTGTTGTACGTGTTGTACCTCTGCCCCTACTGCGACCTCTACCGCGACCCCGGCCTCTCGCGGCCCTGGCTGGTGGTACCGGTGGTTGGCCCTCCTGCCCGGTAGTATGATTTCTCACCATCTGTGAGAGAATGAAACAACAAAAGTTTAGTTACCAGAATCAACAGATTCGCACAACAAGAATTCAAGAACGTGGAATTTTTCCTAAAGGTTCTGCAACCTCTAGAAGATAAGTGCAGACATCTCCGTACCGATCTGCAAGACTATACTAAACCTGCTCATGACTCGTGAGACATATGCAACCTAGGCTCTGATACCAACGTCACGACCCAAAACCTAACACGTCGTGATGGCGCCTATCAATGGTACTAGGCAAGCCAAATTTCCCAAGATACTTCGGTAATTCAATATAAAGATAGTTTAAAACTTTTAAAATATCAGAAATTTTCATAAGAACAAGAGTTGAACTCAAAATGCGGAAAACTAGCCCCAAACATCGGGGTGTCACCAAGTCTTGAGCATCTAGATAACCAAACTAATACAACCAGTGTCTAAGTATCAATACAGGACAGAAAGAAATATAGAAGGAGAGACAAGGTCCTACGGACGCCGGCAGCTACCTTGTAGTCTCCAATACTCGATCACGCCCGAACACAACGATATCCGTGATCAAACACACCTGGATCTGCACATGAAGTGCAGGGTGTAGAATGAGTAGAACCAACTCAGCAAGTAAAAGAAATAAATAAGGAACTGAGAAGCAGTGACGAGCTATACCGTACGGTTCATTTTGGAAATTTTCAAAATCTAAGAATAGACATGAGTAAATGCCGGTAACATAAGTCACATCAGTTGCATATTTAACAAGTTCAAGTAAACAAAATATAACAAGTTTCTGAAAGTTCAACAATAGCATGAATCAGCTAAATGCAGTAGCAAAGAAGACAGATGCAACCTCACAGGGTACTGTCACTCAAGCTCTCAATAGCTCAACACTCGGCTCTCAGCCCTCAATACACACGCTCATTAGGTACCTACGCTCACTAGGGGAATCTGTGGAGGGGCTCCTACAACCCAAGCACTATAATCTGCACGGACAACTCACGTGCCACACGGATAACTCACGTGCTATAATATCATATCAAGGTCTGCACGGACAACTCATTTGTTTTCATATAATATCAGAATACACACGGACAACTCACGTACCGCACGGATAACTCACGTGCTAAGGTACAATACCTCACAAACAGGCTCTCTGCCTAACTCTGTCATGAACCTCTCTAGTCTCACATCCCTTAGTGATTGAAGGGAATCAACCCAAATCAGAATGATATAGTGTATCGGCAGGGATATAACAGAGAATGAGGTAAAAATATACCATAATTACTATGACTGAGTATAAGAACCATAAGCAGGTACATAGCCTAAGCACGATTTCTAACATGAAATGCAGTCAAATTGCTAGCAGACAAGGAATACATATAAGCACAAAAAGGCTATTAGACTTTGCAGTCTTATGGGACGGACTAAGTCACAATCCTTCACGGTGCATGCTCACACGCCCGTCAACTAGCATATGCGTCACCTCCAAACAGTCACATCATACCAAACTCTGGGTTTCATACCCTCAAGACCAGATTTAAAATTGTTACATACCTCAACTGTGTAGAAATCCTACTCCGAAATGCCCTTGCCTCTCGAATCGGTCTCCAAATGCCCCGAATCTAGCCACAAGCAGTACGAGGTAATCAATATAAGCTAAAGGAATAAATTCCACAAAGAAAACATGAAATTTTACCCAAAAATCCAAAATCGGCCCGAACCCGACCCTGGGCCCACATCTCAAAATCCGACAAAAGTCACAAAACTCGAAAGCCCACTCACTCACGATCCTAACCATACCAAATTTACTCAAATTCAATAATAGAATCCCATTCAAACCTCAAAATTCTAACTCAAGAGTTCTTCCTCTTTTTCCCTAAATTTCTCACCCCAAATCACAATTTAGATGATAAAATCAAAGATGTAATCATGGAATTTAACCAAAACCAAGTAGAAATCACTTACCCCGATCAACTCCAGGAAAATTCCTTCAAAAATCACCCAATTCTGTGTTCTCTAGCTCAAATTATGAAAATGGGTTCAAACCCTCATTTTTGAAATTAATATAGTCTGCCCATATTTCCTTATTCGCGAACGCGACCTTCCTCTCGCGTTTGCGTAGGCCAAATCATACTTCCTCCCAGATATCTCTTCATGAACGCGAAGCTTTACAATCTCAACTCATCGCGAACGCGGCCCATACCTCGCGAACGCGTAGACCAAAGACCTGGAGCCCCCAGCTGCCTCACTTCTATTCGCGGACGCGACACCAGTCACGCGTTCGCGATGCACACACATACCACACCTTCCCGTTCGCATCCTCTTCTTCGCGAACGTGAAGTGCAAAATCTTCCCAGCTCAAAATACTCTCCGCGACTCATAAACGCGTACGAGGAAACCAGAAGCATACAGCAGCAGATAACAACTATCTCACCAAGGCCAAAAAATGATCAGTTAACCACCTGAAACTTACTCGAGGCCCTCGGGACCTCAACCAAACATACCAATAAGTCATATAACCCCCTACAAACTTATTCGAACCTTCAAACTACTCAAAACCCCATCAAAACAAAACTACATCTGGATTCAAGCCTAAGAATTTCTAAACTTTCGAATTCCGCAAACGACGCTGATACCTATCAAACCATATCTGATTGATCTCAAATCTTACACACACGTCAAAAATGATTCCGCAAACCTACTCCAACTTCCGAAAGTCCATTCTGACCCCGATATCAAAATTTCCACTGCCGACCAAAATCGCCAAATTTCCAACTTTTGCCAATTAAAGTCTAATTCTACTACGGACTTCCAAATCATATTAGAGACGTGGTCTTAATTACAAAATCACCTGAAGGAGCTAACATAACCATCAACACTAAAATCTGAGGTCATTTACACACAAGTCAACATCCACCTGACTTTTTTCCAACTGAAGCTTCTAATTAAAAGACTAAGTGTCTCAATTCACTCCGAAACCACTTCGGACCCGAACCAACCAACCCGGTAAGATATAATACAGCCATAAAGCGCAAAAGAAGAGAAATGGGGAAAATAGGGCTAGAACTCTCAAAACGACCGGTCGGGTCGTTACAATTACATTACATGGTTTGGGAGAGCATTAAGGGTAGTTTGAACTAGGGTCTCTTCCTGCAAGTGAGAGAAATTGGGTTTTCTAGCTGGGCAATCTTTTATTTAAGTTGTCTAGGATGAATTTAAAGTCAGTTGGTCTAGGCTTGTGATTAAGTATTGGAAAGTCTAGGTATTTCCCAAAGGTGTCATTGAATTTGATGTTAGAATATTCGAAATGGAATTTCTAAGGGTAGTAGGGAAATTCTTTGAGAAGATGAGCTTGGATTTTGTAAGGTTAATTTTTTTCCCTGAGAGGGAGCTGAAGTGTTCTAGGCAGCTCTTGATTGTGGTGGCGGACTTCTCATTGGCATTAGCCATCAGGGTTAAGTCATCCGCGAAAAACAAATGGGAGAGGGGAGGTCCTCTTGGACTTAATTAAATGGGATCCTAAAGTGTTAAACCCACTCGGTGATAATGAGGATAGAAAGAAGCTCAATACAAAAAATAAAAATGTACGGGGACATAAGGTCGCCTTGTCTTATCCATCTTGATGGCCTAAAGAAATCTGTTTGTGAGCCATTCACAAGAATGGCAATACGGGAGGTGGTAATACAAGTCATGATAAGCTTAGTGATACGAGGTGAAAATTTGAAATAGTTTAGGGCTCTATGTGTGAATGAGCATTCAAGTCGGTCAAAGTTTTTCTCTAAATCAATTTTTAAAAGGAGTTTCCCGTTGGTGCCCTTTAATTTATTATTGTGATGAATAATTTCCTGGATGATGATAGCGTTATCTGAAGCTCGTTGCTCTTTAAGGAAACTGGATTGGAACGAGCCAATTAGGCCATCGAGGAATGGTTCGATACGATTAACAATGATTCGTGATAACTTTGTATATTGTATTGCAAAGTCCAATGGGGCGAAAATTCTAGAGGTTATTGGAATTTAGAAATTTGAAAATTAAACAAATATAGGTGGTATTAAGATTCTCCGGGATGGTGAGGGTCTCAAATATAGAGTGGCAATAATCAAAAATAGTATTTTTAATGATGTGCCAATATTTTTGGTAAAAGAAAAATGTATACCATCAGGGACTAGTGCTTTGAATAGTTTGAAGGAGAATATAGCTCTAGTGATCTCGTAATTTTATAATGGTTTGTCTAGGGATACTATATCTGTGTATGAGTGGGAGTTAGGGGAGGATTTCATGTCAGCCTAATTTGTCATTTCATAGTTTGTTTGATAGATGTCTGGAAGTATATAAAGGTATGGTCAAGGATTTTATCATAGGAATTAATCATCTTTGAAGAAAGAGATACGGTTTGCACTCCTTCTATTGAGTACACTGATATGGAAGAACTTAGTGCTCGTGTCATTCTCGCTAAGCCAACTAATACGTGACCCAAGTTTTCAACAGTCTTCCTCAATTTTAAGAATATTATTATAGTCATTGGTTAAGGTATGCTCAAGTTCCTTCATGAAATTACTAGTAGGATAAAGGGGAATTTTTGTAGGCCACCAAGTCTCGCAAGGATCTCTTTTTTATTTTGTACAACATTACCAAAAGTGGTGACTGCTCATTGTTTAACATTTTCAGGAAAACGTCTAGAAGCATTTGGTATGGTTTGACCATTCCAGCTATCAAGGACTATGGAGTTGAATTCTGGATGTTGGCACCAATATTTTTCAAGTCGAAAAATGTGTTGATTGGGATTTCTAGTGTGCTGGAAGAGGGAAATTAGTAGGGGATTATGGTCGGATTAAGTTTTTGGTAGGTGAGTAACATTTGCATTGGGGTAATAATCTAACCAATTTTCATGAACGAAGCATCTATCTAGTCATTCAAGGATTAGGTCACTAGGATTATATCTACAATTAGACCAAGTGTATTTTGCTCCTTTAAAGCCAAAAACTATGAGGTTGCAGTGGTAAACACATAATTGAAAGCAAGAGGCTCTACTTCTATTGATCGGTCTCCCTCTCCACTTATCTTCTTTGATAATAACCTCATTAAATCCCCTCCTAAGGACCACATACGTTTGAAGTCATTGGCTATATTCTCTAGATTTTGCCATAATATCTGCCTATTATTAACATCAATACTAGCATAGATAGTGCTAAATAACCAAGGTTGGTGGTTTGGGAGTACCTGGATCATTTCATGGATCTCCTGACCGTTTAGTCGAATATGGTTGAGATAGACATTGGTGTGGTGCCAAAGGATATAAATTCCTCCCGATTGACCTTGTAATGGAACTTCGCCATGTTTTGAAAAATGAAATTTATCACTAAGGGTGATATGGTTGGTTATCCTTGTTTCAAGTAGGGCTACCATGCATGGATTATGAGTATTGAATAGGTCCAGAAAGTTGTGCCTAAATTCATCATTATTTTCACCCCTAATATTCAGAATGACAAAACTAGTGGCTCTATTCATTGGTCGTTGATGTTGGAAGGGGGGTTGGCATTGAGTTGACTCATCAGGGGGGCTGGTTTCCCCGCACTAACTGACTCAATACCACAACAAATTTTCCTACTGCCTCGTTTATTGGAGGCCTGATGTTGAGGGAGCACTTGTGTAGTTCTTTTGGACACTTGCAAACATATTTCTTGTCCTCCATCGCTTGGAATCACATAATTTTGACTTCAAGAAGGTTTGAAATTTCTGTGAATGATGTTATAGTTAATGGTGGAATGTTCTAACCTTGTTCCACCATCTCTTGTTCTCCTAGTTTTGGTGCATTGTGATGGGAATGTAGTGGCTCCTGATGAATGTCCATCAAAATCGAAAAGTGTTAAGGAATAGGTTGTCATGCATGAATTAATTTTGGGTTGTTCGGCTCCTGTGGAACAAAGAAAAGAAGTTGATATAGGAGTTGCATGTTCTGTAGAGGGTTGAAGTGGTGTGAGAGGTCCCAATGATCTTGCATGTTGTTGAGTAGGGTTGGTGCTATGGGATCTAGAACATTTGTTAGCCAAAGATGATTGATGTAGTTTGACATTTCCAGCCTCATGCCTTCTGAGATCAATTGTGCTAGGATTTGTGGGTTCTGGAGTACAAATAGGACCTCCTAGTTCTGGATATTCAGAGTGAAGAAGGGTGCTTGACCTTGAAGGCCTTGTTCTAGCCACGTCGCTGGTTGGTGTCTGTGGTAGGACATTAGTTACATATATCGAAAGATTTTGATTTGTTATTTGATTTTCCATTCTGGAGATTAATGATTGACAATGAGGTTGAGGGAGTGTAGTTAGTGGTATTCTCTTTCGATGGTTCCTTCATGTTGGAAGCATGATGTTTAGGAGAATATATAGTAGATGGAGGAAATTGGGGTCATGTTCTAATGATTGTAGATCACTTAATAAGGATTTTGTTTGCATGGCCTGATCTTTGTCTTGTGAAGGTGGATTACTCGTTATTGGTGGGCTGTTTTGCATGGCCACTTGGCAGGGACTTGTTGCCAAGTAATCTAGGGGGGGTATTAGTGGTTATTAGTGATAGTAGGGTGTGTGTGTCTTTTGTAAGATTTTGAGATAAGCCCACTATTTTATTAGGGTTAGGATCTTTGCATGGATTTTTTTGCCACTTGTCATTCTAAGGGCAGTGCGACTAGACGGAATTCTTAGAATTAAGGATTGATCTGATTTGCGTCTTGTTTGGAGTCATGAACATCTAAGTCCATATCACTGATATTTTCATACTGGGTTAAATAATTATTACCTATAGTAGGGAGAGCAGAAAAATTGTTAGAAATGTTAATGGGTTTAGATTTCTTAGATTTAAAAACAAACTTCTGTATGTTTAGAAACATACCTGATACCATATCAAATATATTGACCATAATACCTGGGATTGTCTTTTGTGATGTATCATAGGAGGAACTTGTCCCTTGCCTTTGTTTTTTGTTGTTGTGCTTATAACCTCTAGGGAATGAAACAGTTTGTCATTTTTCCTCTGCTTGTTGTTATAAACTTGTGGAAGAGTTTGTGGAGACCAAAGACCTTCTTATTTATGAATAGTTGTGTCAATTGAGACATAGGAGCATGTTGGTGATGTGTGACCCAGTCTGCCACATCTTTTGCATAGAAAATTTTCACCTTCATACACTAGTTGTTATATGTGAGTGCCAATTTGTATTACTGGTTGGACTAGTTGACCAAGTGGTACTTGAGGCATAATCTTTCATACCTTCCCCTGAGTGTTGAATTGGTACATTGTGTTTATACGAAGGAGTCTACCAATTGAGTTTCCAATACTGCTAAGTATTATCCCATAATAAAGTTTTGTAGGTAGTTGGGGAAGACGAACCCAGACTGCTGAGTGAACTTCCTTTGCTTTGCTTGCTACGAAGTTTGGCTATCACCGGTGTACAGTGAGATAGTATCCATTGATGAACCAAGGGTCATTTTGTAGAATCTTGGCCATGTTTCTCTTCCTTAGATAATTTGACTACATAAAAATCAGACCCAGGGTCAATTAATGGGAAGGGTTCGTTTGGTTTCCAAAGGTCTTGGATTTTAGTTTTGGGTATTGGTGGAGGCGTTTGCCCAGGAGTTTAATAAGGAAAAAATTTCAAGAGGTGTCATTTTGCCTATGGCTTCTTCAGTCAGTGCAGTACTTTATAGTTTGGAGGATATAGAGATTGGGATTTAGTCAACCGTCATTGGCTCGGAATAATCAAACGCATGAGTGTTTGCAACGATTAGGGAATCTGTTACATTTTCAATGAAAAAAAAATTCTATTTAAAAGAGTAGGTGTTTGTGGTTATAGGTGTAGAATTAATGCTAGGGATTGGGATGTCCTTTTCTATGTCGGGGGGTTTGGGTGGAATAATTGTCACCAATGAGTCTTCTGTGTTGGTTGAGTTCATGGTTGAAAATGCGTTGAATGAGTGGTGTGTATATGTGTGTGTAGTTCTAGGGAGAAACCACTTCTAGCTTAGAGTACCAAACAAAGGTTAAAATTATCAAAGTAGGATTTTACTAACCGGAAGAAAACAAACGAATGAAGGTCAATGTTAAGGTAGTACACAATTTTCTTATTTTATTTAAAAACTAAACACATACTTTAAGTTGCATATTTTATATTTAAAACAAATCAGACATTCAATAAAAAATAATCTTTATATTATTATCTATGCATTGCTAATCCGTACATTATCAATCCTTTTAAAATTGATCCATGCATTATTAATCTGCAATACTAATCTCGGCATATCCTGTCTTCAAACCAAATGAATTTATAGATTATTCTTCCTTATATTCCACATAAAATAAAATTTGAATTATCGCATAAGTTATATATATAATATTTATGAGGACAACAAAAAAGGTAACCATGCAATATATAACTAATGCAGAGTTTATAAGGCAACAAAAAGCTTAACCTAACAAATGTATTATCTAATGCAGAGTTTAGTACATGCATTACATATCTTATTCTACAAAAGGAACGGATCCTTACTTTTCCAAGATATTTAAGTCATGGGAATATAAGATTTTAGAAAAAGATAAATTGTAGGAAAAGGTTATGAGTATCATTTTATTTCATTTGCTTGAGAAAAGCTAAATTTCTTCTCTAAATTTATTTTTCACCTATCAAAAAGTAATTTATAATGTTTAATTAGCAAGAAGTGAAGCTCTCAAATTCTCGGAGGAGAGCAGTTTGTTGTGAAAAGGGGCAATTATCTGGCAAGATTTAACTAAGTCAATTGTGATTTTCTTCGAACAATTCAAAGAACATTAGTCTTTTTGAACTTCTTCCATGTTAAGAGGGTCGTAACTCATAAGCATTATCTTCACCTACAAATAGAGATGTGATGGTCTCTTTTACCATCTATAAGAAGTTGGTGAGTCGTTAGCTTTTTAGCTAATTGTTCTTATGTTTTGATAGAGTTTAATGCCCCATTTGTTGGAATAAATTGGACAATTATTTTTTGAATGGTGTATTTTCAGGTTTTGAAGTTGTGTGAGAACTTTGGAATTGGAGAATATCAAAAATGGGCAAGAAGTCATCACTTTAGAGATAAAATTGGAGAAAAGTTGAAGCAAAAAGACTTTTAGGCAGACCATTGGACACGATTGCTCCAACCGTTGGACACGGTTCAAGAGAAGACTGATGATTTGAAGAAATGAAGCTTCTGGAATTCGTTATTTTCAACTGCATCTCACGGTTGATCTCATGGTTGGCCCGACAGGGCAGTTTTGTCCACTTTAGGGACTTAGTATAAATAGCTATTTTAAGTCATTCTAAGGCATCTTTTTGGCAAGGAGACTTGTGTGCAGCTTTTGGGATTTCTTCTTGGATATTTTGGGTGAGTTCATCATTGTTTCCCTAGAATCTTTCTTTCCTCTTTAGCTATTATGTTTTATTTTTCATCCTTTTTGTATTTTCTTCCTTAATATGTCTAGCTAAGTTTAGTAAGTTAGGATTGTGAACTCTAGGTGTGCTTATATTCTTGGGTTATTAATATTAGTTCTATATTTGATTAAGCCTTTTGTTATCCAATTACTCCGTACTTTATTAATTGATTTTGTGATTGCAAACACTAAATCTATGCCTATTTTGCTTGTTCTAACTTGGAAGAGTGGAACTTAGCTTAGGTACAAGGTAATTAGCAAGGAATTAAGAGGGTTAACCACTTTATTAATGAAATCTAACTAGGAATAGTGTGATTTCTACTTGGGCTAATCAATTGTTCATTATTGAGCCTTAGTTGACTTGGAATAGTAACTTGGGGTAAAAGCCTCTTAAGTGTTGGAAGACATTAAGTTGGTGGAATAGAAATTGAGGCCATAACACATGCTTAATTAACTAGAAATAAAATTTATATACCCAAAAGCATAGCCTATACGAAATGGAAACAATTCTAGCGCCTTTCTCTTATTTGTTACAACTACATCTTTACTCGCACTCCAAGTATTTGATAAAATTCCTAGACTAGTTTTCATAGTAAGTTTAGATGTAATTTTAGAATTAATTGAACAGTCACTCTTTGTTTGAAGATTAGATTAAGAGTCATTGAGTTTGCACACATTTGGACACTCTAACACACACCTACTCCTTGTGGGATTCGACCCCAAACTTTGTTGGATTTATTATTGCGAATGACCGTACTAATTTCATATAGAGAGTAGGATTGGACGTCACCAATTTTAGGCGTTGTTGCCAGGGAATACGGTGTTCTTGTGTTACTTTGTTATTGTGTTTTTTTGTTTGAGTTCTTATATTTTCTTCATGATACTTTGATTCGTGTGTGCTTGTTGTAGTTACCAATGGCGAACAACGAGGAGTGATTTGCCTTTTGGAGCCATTGATGAAGATATGGTAGATGAATAAGCAGCTTCGGTTCAAGGAAACCGGCATGGTCGAAGCAAAACCAACACCAACCTCCGCCGCATCCACCACCATCACCTCCTTCACCTCCACATGGCCAACCGGCTCAACAACATGCCGCACTAAATGATGGCTATGCAAGTGAAATTGTCCCTTCTACGAAGGGGATCCGAATATGATTTACCTCAATAAAGAGTTGCAAGATCATGGTCAAGACATTTCCGAGTTGTCCACCACTATGAATCAATTTGTAAAGTGCTAATTCAACAAACTCAAGCACCGCAGCAAGTACATGTCGTGGAAGGTGTTCATGTCTTGGGTTCGCGGCAAGTACATGCCGTGGAAGGTGTTCATGTCTTGGGTTCTAAGAAAAATATGAAGGGTAATCAAATTCAACCTCAAGGGATATGCAAGATAGTGGACGATACACTAAAGATGATTCTTATTAAGAGAAAAATGAGGAAGTTCAATTTGTGAGTAAATATGAAAATCAACGAGGTAACTTTCAAGGATCTAGCCAAGGACAACAGATGCCGAGTAATAACCAAGGCACTTGGGGAAATAACAATCAAGGAACTTGGGGAAATAACAATCAAGGAAACCAAGGTTTGAGTGGCGGTAATCAAGATAATCGAGGTGGTGGATCTTCCCAAAAATATAAAAAAAATCCTACCAACCTCCTCCATACAACAACCAAGTGACTCTTCAACTAATAACGAACTTTTAGGGATGGTGGAAAGGATGATAGAGAATCAAGAGCAATCTGACAAAGAGAGGCGAGAAATGAATCAAGTGGTGGCTTCTCATACCACTTCAATCAAGCAAATTGAGACTCAATTGGGTCAAATATCTTCTCAATTAAATGTGAGACCACAAGGATCATTGCCTAGTGACACAATTCCAAATCCAAGGAGATATGAGGGTATAAAGTGAGTGTTTGCGATTTTCACAAGGCGAAGCAAAATTTTAAAAAGAGATCCATTGTAGTTGAAGATGATGATGACGAAGAGGAGTTGCCTATCAAATATGCTTTCCCTAAAGCCGGGAGTCCCAAAGTTCCTAAGGTGGCTCTTCTCAGGTTGATGATCCTCCTAAAGTTGATGAAGTTCCTAAGGAAGATGTACCTCTCATGGTCAATGGGAGGCCCGAGGTGATTGAAGTTACCAAGTGGTGCCAATAGTAATCCCAATTGTTGTTGAAGAGGTGCACCAAACACCAAGAAACTCTCAAAATGCATGGGAAGTACCTTAAAAGTATAAAGAACCAATCAATGAGGCAAGCAAGGAGGCACCTAGATTGTACAAGCAATTACTGAGACCGCCTCTTCCGTTTCCACAAAGATTTGCAAAGCAACAACAAGAAGGCCAATTGCAAAAGTTCTATGATATGTTGGGTCAAATCACCATAAATGTACCTTTTGTGGATCTTGAAAAGATATCAAGTTATGATTAATTCATGAATGACTTGGTCACTAAGAACAAGAATGATAATTTTGAAACCATCAAGGTCACCTATCAATGTAGTGTAATTACCTCACAAATCGGGGTTAAAAAGATGGAAGACCCGGGGGCTTTTACTGTTCCTTATGCTATTGGGTTGACAATTTTCACAAAAGCTTTGTGTGATTTGGGGGATAGTATCAATTTGATGCCCTATGATGTATTCAAGAAGTTAGGTTTGGGGGATCCTAGACCTACCACAGTGAAGTTGTTAATGGTAGATCGAACATTGAAGAAACCATTAGGTGTCATCAATGATGTCCTTGTCAAAGTGGATCGATTCTAATTCCCTGCCGTTTGTAATATTGGATTGTGAAGTAGATGTAGAAATTCCAATCATCCTTGGCAGGCCTTTCTTGGCTATCGGGTGAGCTATTCGTGATGATGAAGTGGGAGAGCTCAAATTTAGATTGAATGATGATGAGGAAATATTTCATACACAAAAGTCAATGAAACAACCACATGACTATGGTGTGATATCCGTGGTTGATGTGGTTGATGAAGTGGTTGACGATGACATGGGGGATATTTGCACAGAAGAAGCTCTACAAGCAGTTCACCTTAATTCGAACAATGAGGCCATGGAAGGGTACAATGAAGCCATGATTGCTAAGGAAGGACTCACATCATATTCTTACAAGCCCGAGAACATGTCCTTTGATTTGGAAAATCAAGTTATTCCCCCAAAAATACCTTCTACCATTAAGCCTAAAGTTCAAACCAGATTGGGTTGATCCAACAAACTTAAGAATGCCTCAACTCACTGGAATGGATGAATTTCAGTTTCAAGCATATAAGAGTGATTTTTTGTTTAATCAAAGAGCAAAGTTCATCCATAGCAAGAAGATCATCAAAAGGGAGATTCATCCAGGGACTTAGCTATTCTATACAATTCAAGTTTTAAGTTGTTCCCGAGTAAGTTGAAATTAAATGGTCTGGGCCATTCATGATCATGCATGTTTACCCCTCTGGTGTCATGGATTTAGAATATGGGGATGGCCTTAGAATCTTCAAAGTGCATGAGCATAGAATCCAACATTATTTGGGCCAATTTTATTGAGGAAAAGTAGTTTCAAAAATTCAATTGGGGGAATCCCTAATGACTTGATTGGTATTGGCCTTTGCGTCATGCCATGACGTTAAATAAGACGCTTCTTGGGAGGAAACCCAAGCTCTTTTTTCTTTTATTCTTGCATTTTAATTTTGTATTGGTAGTGTAGTGTCTTTTTTTCCCTTGCTCTGATATATTTTTTGCATTAAATATGTGTAGGGTGCAGGTTCAAAGTGAAGAGGTTGAGCAAAATTGTCTAAGAAAAGATATAGCAATTGGGTAACAATTGAACCAAATCGTGAGCTAAAGTGTAAGAGACAGTTTAAACTGTGTCAATTTCCAGCTTGCTCCATCTATGCTCCACTACCAATCGTTGGCCACAGTTTCATCAATTGTTGGAAACGGTTGAGCCTGCCACCCCGCTCGAATCGAGGGAGTAGTTCTTTACCCTTCCTTTATATTTGTTTTAATTTCATTAAGGGCAATGCAAATTTTTATGTATGGGGGAGGGGTATTGATGAGTTTTGGTATGCTTGACACTTTTTGATGCCATTAGTAGATGTTATGTTTTCTTTTTATTATTTTCTCTTCTTTCATTTTTATTGATATTTTGTTTTACGCTTTCTAGGAATTAGCAATAACCTCTTTGGTTTTCTTTGCCATGGTTCTTTCCCAAAGATGCAACTTGAACCTGGAAATTTTTTTTAGTGTCGATGTCTCAAAGTCAACTTTTGACTTGTTTGGTACCAACACTACTTAGATGTATGCCTTGAAACAACTTTTCATGAAATGCATGCTTTTGAAAATTCCATGAAGTAGTTGAGTTTATTATTCTTGGCATGATTCTTAGGTTCCATTGTTAGCTTTAATGTCACTATATAGATTTAGGATATGGCAACTTTTTGCGTTCATGTGTTTCAAATGGGATTTGAATATATATATATATATATATATATATATATATATATATATATATATATATATATATATATATATATATATATATATATATATATATATATATATATATCTGCTTTGAGTGTGCATGAGTCATGTGATTTGAGGTTGTTGTTGAATTCTTTTGTGTTAGTTGTGGTCTAGAACTTTCCCCAAGTCCTAAATGATTTTGAACCAAAACCTACAATACGTTTCCGCAAGTCCTAAATTATTTTGAACTAGGCACACCTACATTAGTGGAGATCTATGCAAGGGGCAAGCCTATGATTCTGCTTTTTTACATTTGAACTTCTTTTGTGAGAGAGAGTGCTTATTTATTTCTTTCATGTCTCACTTTTGCTTTGAAAATATAGTAACGTGTGTAAGAATCTTTCTTGATTTGTGAGGGCACATGGAAACTCGAGCGTGATTAATGTTTCTTTTCTCAATTGAGACACATGAACAAAAGAAAGTGGCCTTGTGACTTAAAGATAACTTTAGAAGCTTTGGAATCATAGTTTGAAAATCTTCTTGACTTGCTTGGTACGCATGGGGTTTTGAAATTGAATCCTATAGAAGTTGTTGATGGGTCATGCATTTGAGTATAGTTGTGGTACCATGTAGGCTGCGGGATGGTACTCATGTAGGTTGCGGGATTGGTAGGATACATTTAGATATAAGAGTGACTATACCTTTCTAAGCACTTTAATACATACATTTCATTTTTTTAAAACCACACACTTATGTCAAATCAATACTCCACCTTCACATCAATATTTATATTAACTCCCACTTCTTTAAGCATAATTACATTAAAAGTTACCACTATCAAAGAATATATTTTTGCACAACAATACAACAATTTTTTTTCTTTTCTTTCTTTTTTTCAATACAATTCAAGTGGCTCTTTATTCTTTTAAAATAGTGCACCTTTCTCCTTATTTCATTAGTTCCACTCAAAAGCCAACCCAACTACCCCATACTTCAGCTTTTACATAGTCATAACAGTTTTAAGTCTCACGAGAAGTAAATGGTTCAAATAGATGGTCAATTCAAACAAATAGGTAAGCTTGTAATATGGTTGCCAAGGAAACAAGATTATAGGCTCAAAGGGATTAACTACGATACATAACAATTAGGTGGGTAAAAGCATATGCCTGGCTCAACAAAGAATTTCCTATATCACTTCCAAGACTGAATAAAACTACTATTTTGCTTTGTAAACACACGGGGCAAGTTCTAGGAATCAAATGCAATGCACATAATACCTCAAAACCTCTCACACACAGCACATAACTCACTCAAGATTGGATTATCAAGACACTCTAGTCAAATCAGTTAAGCAAAGTTAAGATCATATAGTTTAAGGTACTTATACACGATTCAAAAACTGAGCCTAAGCGTCAAAACTAAAGAACTTACTATTCTCAAGGCATAACAAAGTTAAGAGACATTGCTTCCAATTCAATTCATAGCACAAATCTCCTACTTCTAAAATCAAAAATCTAACTACACCAGATTCAAACAAAACCTTTGCAAAAGAACCTCGGCACAAAGAAAAACCAAGGGAGAATTATTACACTAACAACAAAAGAAATTTGTTTTGTTTTTTTATTTCGACTTTAATCCCTCAAGAAACTCGTCGAATGATATCCATCATTGGGGAAAATAAAAAATTTTAAATTTTTTATGTTTTTGTGTTTTGTCAATTTTTTTCTATTCTTAACTACTAAAATAGTAAAAACTAACACATATACATACAACATAGAGTTATCCCCCTACCCCAACACTTTAAGTTGTGTCATGTCCCCATGACACACAATTGAATGGCATATAAGGTAAAGGAACTTCCTTGAATTTTAAGTCGGGGTCTGAGTCAAAGTCGGGCTCCATTCCACGCGCTCGAACCAGTGCACACATCCATGTAGACAGCTTCTTCTCAGCCTTTTATGGGTACATCCCACACTTATCTTTTCCTCTCGCTACAGCCTTCTCTTTTGAACTCTTCACCTTCCACTCAACACTTTCACCCGGCTTCTCCTTTTTCTCCCTCGTTTCTACATTCATCTCGAATGTCACAGTCTCCTCACCCACTTTAAGCATGAGTTTTCTATCATGTATATCCAATATTTATCTACTTGTTGCTAAGAATTTCCTTCCTTAAATGAGAGGGACCTCCTTATTATCCTCCATATTTACCACTGTAAAGTCCACATGAAACATGAACTTATCTACCCGAACTAAAATATCTTCCACTATCCCCTCGGGTATCATAGTTGTTTGGTCTGCAAACTACGAGATGCTGGCATAAGCCTTATCTCTCCAATCTCACTCTCTAGATTCCTGTATATAGACAAAGGCATTAGATTAATTGAGGCACCAGAATCATATAAAGACTTATCGAATTTAATAGAGACTAAAGAGTAAGGTATAGTAAAACTACCTGCATCTTCACACTTTTGTAGGAGTTTGTTTTTCAAGATAGAACTGCCTCTATGAGCTTGACTACTGATGTCTCATCGATCTTCCTTTTCTTTTCTAAGGATTTCCTTCAAGAATTTTGCATAAGCTGGAATTTGGGAGAGCACCTCTATGAATGGAAAATTTACATTAACTTGTTTCAGCATATCCAGAAATCTCTCAAACTGCTTATCCAGTTTTTCTCTATACAACTTTTATGGAAAAGGTAAAGCAGGCATGTGCTTGCTCTTTTCACCGATCCTCCTTTCTCGAATTATCTTCCTTATTCTTTTTCTCAGTTGCCTTCTTGCCTTTCTTCTTCTTATCTTTTTCAGCTGCTCCCCACTTTATTTTTTAGGTATCACATCTTTTTGGAATGGGGTGGGCTCTTTCAACACTTGCCCACTTCTCAGAGTTACAACATTCACTGTTTCTATTGGGTTTCTTTCAGTGTCAGCGGGCAGAGTACCTGGGATCCTTTCAGACAAAATTGTTGCAATTTGTACCACTTGTCTCTCCTGATTTCAAAGACCAATACTTATTTCCTTGATAGTTAATCCATGTTCCCTTATAGTTACGCTATGAATTGCGAGATTCTCATCAGTTTTCTGAATGAAGGCCTTCATGAGATCTTCTAAACCAGGCTGAATGGGTTGTTGAGGCTGAAATTGCTGCCTCTACTGATTTGGAAGACATGCACTCCTTGTCCTTGGGGTCTAGGATTATTTTGTTGCCATGTATTCGTTGTAGCCCCAGGGGAACTCCATGACAAACCGGGGTGCCTCTGACCCATTGCATTAAAGTTGTAATTCCCCACATCATTCACTTCCTCAGCTGAGGCCTGGTACTTATGAGTAGGGTGTCTTCTTCCATATATATCACAAGATCCATGAGGTTCACTCTGAATTGAGGCTAAGTTCATTTTCCTTATCTCCCTGACCATAACATCATACTATACTTGCACAGATGTGTTAGCATCAACTTGGTGAATACCATCGCTCGTCTTCTTTCAGCACTTTCAGAGGGCCACTGATTTGCATCTTCAGATAATTCATCAAGAATAGTGACTATCTCCTCTGGTGTCTTCTTCATCAACGGGCCTTCAGCTGCATTGCTCAATGTTCTACGTGAGGCCGGTTTCAATCCATCCCACAAGTTATGGAGTTGCATCTGGAGTTCAATTCCGCTATGTTGACACTTTCTAACTATCTCCTTAAACCTCTCCCAAGCTTCAAAAATAGTTTCAGTATCTTTTTGGCAGAAGTTATAGATCACTGTTCTAAACTTGTCAATTTTAGATAAGGAGATATATTTATCAAGAAATTTTCTGGTCATCTCCTCCCATGTTCTAATTTATCCTTCGGGAAAGCTTCTAAGCTACTACTTTGCATCATCTTTGAGTGTGAAGGGGAATGAACTTATGTAAACTACATCTTGTGAAACACCATTATATTGAAAGGTTTTCATGATCTCCTCGAAGTCCATTAGATGGTTGTTTGGATCTTTGTTCATCTTCCCACTGAAGACACAGCAGTTTCGAATAGTTTGGAGCAACCCTTGCTTTAATTCAAAAAATTTCACTGCAACTGGAGTTGGTCTGATACTTGATAATCCTTAGTTGTAGACCGGTCTCGCATAATCACCAAGTGGTCTCCCAGCACCAGGAGCTATGTTTTTGAACTGTTCTGCAGCTACGAGTTAATTTCGATTAAGTCTGTGACCCATCTCTTCTTCATAAATGCATTGCGCATCTCTAATAAATGCTTCTTCACCGTGAAGCTTTTTCTCGTTGTTGGGCTGCCTCTCTTGCAGCCAAATCTACATTATCATCATCTCCAGCCATATTTTCTTTGGTTGAGGTTCCTATCCTTCTCAATATTCTTAAGGAGATTTCTTTCTTTCCTCAGCTGCCGCAATTGTTTTTCTATTTCTGGTTCGTATGGTATCAATTCTTCCTAGAAGATCGAGTCATACACCACTCTTACCTGCAACCCGCACACAGTCAAAGAACACCAACCGTAAACAGGGGAAAATAAAATAAAAAATTCCTGAATTAGCACTATAAACTATTTCAAACAACCAGGTGCGCGCCTAGAGAGAGAAGCTCTAGCAATTTTGGGCGATCTTGAGGTGACTAGAGAGAGAAACTCCATCCATGGCCGCACCAGCCACTAGCCAACCTATAATAGAGGTCGTTCAATCATCAACAACCCTAAACAACTTCCCCAATCATCTAACAACCCTACTTCGATCCCAAACTACACAAAACTACTTCAACCCCAATCATTAAATGCCTCTATGCACGTAAACACTGTTAACCTAAAGCCCGTTGAGTATCTTCATGGAGAACCAATGGTGAGATGGAAGAAACTCAGGTTAAATAGTCGATAGTACAACAGGGATTACATCTAGCAGTTCTAGGTAAGTTTTCCTATGGAAAAACAGTGGTACATGAGTTGAGGAAGGTTATCCCAATTCAATGTAAATTAAAAGGACCATGTTCAATAGGTTTGATTGAGGATACGCATGTTTTGATCAAGTTGTCGTTAATAGAGGATTACATTCACTTGTTGTCCAAGCCAGCATTTTTGTTTGAAGGCTCAAGGTGATCTTTGGCATATGAGATGCACTAAATGGAGCCCATGGTGGAAAGCTGTCGAGGAAACACCCATTGCAATTGCGTGGATATCGGTTCTGGATCTACCTCCCAACTTCTTTAGTAAGGATTTTGTGTTCTCTCTAGCTAATGTAGTAGGTAGGCCTCTACATGTTAATTTGGCCACTCAAAATGGCACAAGACCTAGTTGTGCTAAGGTCAAGGTTGAGGTGAATTAATTAGCCACACTGCCTCAAAGGATTAAGATAATTGAGGAGGAGGATGAAACTGGCCCTAGGGAATCAAAATGGGTTAAGATCAAGTATGATTACATGCCTAAGTATTGTAGAACTTTCAAAAAACAAGGTCATAATGAGACTGAATGTTGGATCATTCATCCATAATTACGTAAAAAAAAATTAATAAAGAAGGTGTTGATCAAGGCAAAGAGAAGGAGGTTATTGTCCAAAGCAATGTTGTAGGAACTGCTGCAATTTCTATGAAGGTCCAATAAGTGGAAAAGTATTGGGTAAACCAATGCCAAATGCTACGAGGAATGAATGGATGCAAAGAAGGAAGAACAAGTACCAAAGGGACAGTAGAGTTTACATAATTGATGAGGCTGGGAATGGTGATGCTGAGACTACACAAGAGCTGAATGAGAGGAAAAGTAAGGAAACAACTGGTAAAGTTGATGGTGTTGGGAAATAAAATTCTAATGTAGCATTGCAAACTTGTAACAAGTTTGCATTACTAGAAGAAGGTGATATCTAATTACGAAAATAACTAGATAAGGAAGTTGTGGAAAGGGTGCTAAACAAGGAGCAGAATGAGGCAAAAAGGCTAATCCTATCTCTACTTGGAATGGGACTCCAAAGAAGGTAGGTTCACAAAATACGGCAAAACAAATTCCTAATCCTAGTGATTTTGGGATTGGAATTGAGGAGGAAAATAAAAAGGAATCCAAAATTGAGCGGGTTCACAGGAGATTTGGCACAAGTAAGGAAGAGTTGAGAGAGATGAATGTTACTCTAAATCATTCTTGTCATGAAGTTCCATCACAAACCTATGATGATTCCAAGGTGAATGGGGAAATATGGAGGTCAGTTCTGATAGAGTGTTATGGAGTGATGAAGTTGAGATCATGGAGGAGTAAACCACAACAATTAATAGTACCAAAACAAAGGAAGAAAGAGGCACCAAGCTTGTGAAAGTAGCAGCAGAAGTGAGCCCTATCTGTTGATACCCAATCTTGCCCTCATATTTTTTTCAAATAGTATGTGTGTGTGTGTGTGTGTATATATATATATATATATATATATACGTATATATATATATATATATATATACGTATCATTTTGCATCATTGTTTAACTTACAAGATTTATGCAGGTATTTTCTATAATTTTTATAATTTTTAAAGCTTTAAAATTAATTTTTCTTGCATCTAAATTGTTCAAATATTTATTAATTACCCTTTAAAATTATTTTGTGATGACTTAGTCATCCAAATTTATTATTTGCAGCCATATATATGTTTCATAATATTTTACCCTATTTTTATATAATTATATTTGTATCTTTAGACTGTTTACACAATTTTACAATAACAACCTATACTTTATATAAAATTAAATTATTTACACCAAAATAGCATTTTATATTCTTATAACGTTAGGTTATTATTTTCAATCATTTAACTACATAGGTAATATTTATATTATTTGTAAATTAGTTTTTATAAATTATTTTAAATAATTTTCGTGTATTTTATTGTATAGCCCAATATAAGGCTAATTTCGGACCAAAACTAGACCCAAAACAATTGACCCATCCCCATTAAACCTTTCAGCAGCCCAAACCAAACAACCCATTCATTTAACCCGGTCATGAACCATTTTAAATAACCCGCCCCACTCTTTCTTCTATCTCAGTCGTTGATCTCAGAGATTAACGGCCCACAAACCCTCTCTTATTTTAATTAACTAACCCCAAACCCTAATATTTATTCCCCACCTAGCAGCCGCCCCAAACTCTCTCGAATGTTCTCTCGTCTCTGAAAGAAACCCTAGCAGCCGCCTCTAAATCTCTCTGTTTCCAACCTAAACATGGAATAAATCCATGATTTACTTACCTATTTTGAGGCACTGTGATGGTGTATATTTTGGGACTATGGGGTGGTATCCCTTGAGACCCCCCTGCATGTTTACTTTGGAACTATGGGACGGTATCCCGGAAGATCCCCCTGCATATTTACTTTTGAGACTACAAGGCGGTACCTTGGGAGTTCTCCATGTATATTTACTTTTGAGACTACGAGGCTGTACCTCGGGAGTTCTCCCTGCATATACATTTTGGGACTACGAGACGGTATCTCGGGAGATCCCCCTATTGTTTACCCATGTGTGTTGTACTGTGATTTTGCTGGTGTTCCCTTTTGTTAAATTCTAGTCTCTTATTATACTGTATATTCTTCTACCTTATTTATTATTTACTAGTGGGTCTGACATGACCTCGTCACTACTCGGTCGAGGTTAGGCTTGGCACTTACTGGGTACCATTGTGATGTACTCATGCTACTCTTCTGCTCATGTTTTCGTGTGCAGGTCCAGGTACCTCCTACGAGCCTCGCTATTAGTTGCGCATTTTCTGTTGTTCCGGAAATTTCAAGGTACATATGCCCGCGTCTGCACACCTCGGAGTCCCCCTTTATCTCTTTTGTGTTGTTCTTCCTTTACTTCTTTTGGATACTGATGTATAGAACAGTTAGACAAATTCTTAGAAGCTTGTGACTTATGATGTTCCAGGTCTTGGGGAAATTCTGTGTATATTTCGAGAGTTGGTTATTGTAAATGCCGAGCGGCATTTCTATCAGTTATTTAATTACCTGTTGTTGTTAGTTGTTAAGATTTATGCTTTCATTTTTATTGTTTCCGCAAATGTTAGGCCTACCTATTTGCAGAGACTAGGTGCCGTCTCGACCTCTCACGGAGGGAAGATTGGGTCATGACACTAATACTTGTATGAAAGGGTAGAGAATATGTCTATAGGGTCTATGTGTTCTATTTGTTATTTAGCATGTTTATATTTCTACACTGATAGACATCGTGCCTATAGGAGTCATGCACACACTTCACTTAACTTGTCAAACATTTTAGTTCTGATATCTGCTACACAGGTCCCCATGTCTGCCATTCAACACTATTAGATAACATGTTTATAGGGCGTGTCAATGTAATATTTTTCACTTACGTAGATACCATGCCTATAGGACTTCAAATAATCCATCTATTAAATGATTTAATTATTTTAGTGTAATGCTCATCTTGATATCATGGCTATAGGGTTCTAATTCTCTTACCGGCCATTCTCATCATTTTCTATTACAATGTCGCCTGTTTAAGATGCATG
The DNA here is from genome assembly GCA_005239505.1 of Nicotiana paniculata. NCBI lineage: Eukaryota > Viridiplantae > Streptophyta > Magnoliopsida > Solanales > Solanaceae > Nicotiana > Nicotiana paniculata. The sequence goes on along the minus strand of MDKI01011556.1, from coordinate 79,364 downwards.
CCTATAAAACCAACATTAGTAATTCAAAACTCTTATTGTTTTCACTAACTCTTTAAACAAAAACGATTAGATATCATGTCCTATAGGACTTGCAACATTCAATTTTCCTACGCATTAATCCAGAAGTTACTACGTTGACCATGTATTACTGGAAATTAGAATCACTTAGAAACCATGCCTATAGGATTTATAACAATTTAATTTGTCCGTGCATTAGCCTAAAAATGCAGCATTACCTGTTTGATATTGGAATCACATAGAGATCATGCCTATAAGACCAAAGGACTCTAAGTCTTAAGTTTGAAATGTTCTACTGCCTAATCTAAAAATCAGTATGTGTGCTTCTTTATTTATGTGTAGAGGCAAACATGAGCCACTCTTTGTTATTATATGCAGTCTTGTTATTTTGTATGCGCAATTAGTTTTTATCATTTTGAGAAACCTAAGTAAGTCTAGAACCACCCAAATAGAGGTCCAAAGCCTCTTGGACCATAGGCATGGGACGGGCAGTGACGCATAGGACACGACTTATAATTGAATTAGAACGGTTTAGGTAAACAACTTAAACATAGTAATCGGGTAGTAGGAGATGAAAGTCTGTGATTGCTAAATAATATGAGCCACTCTTATCAAAAAGGAGTTGCGAAGTATTATTTATATTGCACGGCGTGATCCTTTAGGCTAAAAAACTTAGGACCCCCCGCCCCCCTATTTATATACTCGTTATTCACACTTAGTCGTTTAATATAGACCATTGTAGTTGTATCCTTGTAGTCCTTAAAGATTATTACCAATTCTCATTTGTGTTATAATGAAACTCTTCGACTTTTGTATATGATCACCTAGCCTAATCCACATAGTCTTAAGTTCGGTCGGGACCCACAGTTATGGACCTCGAAGAGTGCCTAACACCTTCTCTTTGAGGTAATTTGAGCCCTTACCCGATATTTGGTGGCGTTGACTAGTCAAACAGATTTATTTTCATAATAGGTTCCCTAAAGCACCTCAAAATCATTAGGTGGCGAATCTTCTATTTTAATACCCATTTAAAAGAGTTGTCATGTGTCGAAACCCGATTTCGCGAGAAAAGGGACGCGACGGCATGGCGACTTTGCTGGGGATTTACACTTAGGCTCTTACCATAATGAACTTGGCTTATGTGGATTGCTTTCTTTGTTACATGCACATCCCTTCCCTTCCTCACCTTTATTTTTTTAAATCTGCTATGACATGCACATCCCTTCCCCTATTTACCTTTATTTTCTATGACCACTCTTTTATCTTTTCCAAATTGCTATATCGTGCCTACTTACTTACCTGCTTTATTACATCCTTGCATATATTCTACAAACTAAACCGACTTCTTCATTTTGTCTTTCTTTCCTACATTTTCCAAGTTTCTTTGCTATTGCATTTATTACTTTCACATATTTTATCATGCAAATACTTGGCAACATGTTATTATCTCTGCATAAAGCATGTTCCACATCATATTTAACTCGTGCCAATTATCAACTTAGCGGCGCTTAATGAGTGTCCGCAATCTTCAAAAATTACCCATTTAAAATCTAAAAGGCTTATTTGTGGTAGACTAGTCAATCAGCGGTGTAATAGACAGTTCCGCGCCTTTCGATTTGGCGATATAGAAATGACTCCTCTCCTGAAAGAAATAGGAGGCTTCACTAAGTTTCCATGGGATAGTCTGGAATTACTAGTACCAGAGAATACAACCCCCCGGGGTTTTCTAAAGGTGTTGGGTTTCAAGAAAAATGACGAGATGCTCTGTTTAAAGAAGTCATACATCCCTTTCAAATTTATTTACGAACATTATGGGCATAGAAATTCATATCGTCTTCATCATGATGAACTTGCCATTACTTCCTTGGGTTGGACGCACAGTCGGGTTTATGTGTTCATTGTCTACTTCTTGGGGTTGTTGATATTTCTAATGAAAGGGGGAAGGATTCATACCCGCTTAGCCATGGTCGCCATGACCTTGATGGAAGGAATTGAGGGACAAAATTATACCATCATCCCTATGATCTTAGTTGAGATGTACCGCGCTCTGGATTAGTGCAAGCAAGGATTTGGATACTTTGAAGGTTGTAATCTATTACTACAAGTCTGGCTGTTGGAACACTTTCAGAGGGGAGAATATCATCAAGAGCTTCTGCGACGCCCATTGAATGACTACATAGCTAACCATCACCCAAAGAACATAACATTTATCCCAGACAGGTTTGCACAACCTAGAAATACTGTAAGTTGGATGCACTTCTTCAGCAATCTGATAGATGAGTAGGTACATTGGATGTTTGAGTGGTTTCCTAGCAGTGAGTTCATCAACAGTTCAAGAGAGAATACTCATTTGGTACTGATCGGGTTGCGAGGCATCTATTCTTATGCTCCTATAAAGGTAATGAGATAAGCGGGAAGAAAACAGGTCATACCCCGGGTTTCCAACATAGTCCTGTATAAGGCAGGTTTCAAAAGGAACGTCATTCCATTCAAGTTAGAGGCACAACATATGTGAAACCAAAATATCATCTTGGAGAAAGAAACCATTGGTCCAGATAGGTATCATGTCGGTCATGTGTATTTCTATCCATCGTGGTTGGTGGATGATATTGCAGAAGACATGAAGTCAGGAGTCAATCTAAAAGATAGGATCATAGATGACGGTGCTGAGACACAGGTTAAGAATAAAAGGCTATGCAAAAGGGTTTTCGGGTCTGAAGCTAAACATCTGGAACAACACAAAGTTAACATGGAATCAATAAAAGAATGGAAGTAAATTTCCACTAAGTCAACAGAGAGATTGGAATACTTGGAACAAGGATTGATGGAGCTTGAGGGAAAGATGAGGAAGACACTATCATATTGCCAAAGCACGAATGTCAGTGAAGGAGGGCATCTATCAAAGGCTTACTTATTGTTGGATATGCGAGATCTGGGGAACCTGATTGATGGAGTCAAAAGAGCCAAGCACGGGGAAGGTCCTTCAGGGACCAAGTAGACTAGCAAAATGATATTCTTTACTGCTTTCTAACTTAGCTTTAGATTTCAATTGTAATAAGGTTACTCCCCAGAATGCACCACAACCTACTCCTGATCTCCAAAACTCAACCAATGACCACCCTTATACCCAAGTTTCCGGAGTCCATCAAAGTAATCCGATATATGTGACAACTTTACCCCATACCCCGTAACAAATCCTATACATACCCGAATCGACCGAGAAAGACCTGTTCATTAAAACATGGTGGAGGAACTCAAGAAGCTCACTGGTAGAGTTCAGAATGTTGAAGTTGGTAAAAGCATTGAAGGTATAAACTATTAGGACCTATGTATTCAGCCGGATGTGGAACTGCCGGAGGGTTACAAACCTCCCAAGTTTGAAATGTTTGATGGAACTAGTGATCCGAAAGTGCATCTGAGAACATATTGTGACAAACTTTTAGGAGTGGGCAAGAATGAAAGAATCTGCATGAAATTGTTCATGCGAAGCCTCACAGGAGATGCTTTGTCTTGGTATATCAGTCAAGACTCGAAGAAGTGGGTTAGTTGGGTAAGCATGGCATCAGATTTCATGGACAGATTCAAGTTCAACACGTAAAACGCGCCATATGTTTTCTACTTTCAAAACCTCAAGAAGAAGCCAACAGAAATCTTCTGCGAGTATGCTACTCATTGGAGATCAGAAGCCGCAAAATTAAGGCCGACACTTAAAGAAGAACAAATGAACAAGTTCTTCGTCAGAGCTCAAGACCCGCAGTATTATAAAAGATTGATGGTTATTGAAAATCACAAATTCTCCGACATCATCAAGCTAGGAGAAAGAATAAAATAAGGGATTAAGAATGGAATGGTGACCAATTTCGAGGCATTGTAGGCCACAAATAAAGTTTTAAAATCGGGAGGTATTTCGAAGAAGAAAGAAGTAGGTGCCGTAATGGTAGCTTAGGGTCCTAAGTCTCCTCTCACATACCAAACACCTCCGCCCACATACGAACCTTCACCCTGTTGATACCCAATTTTTCCTATATTATTTTCAAAATGCATATATATTTTCAAAATAATGCATAAGCATCAATTAGTAATTTTCCATAATTATTTGTAATTTTAAAGGATTTTTAATTGATTTATCCTAGCATTTATTTATCTAAATAATTACTAATTGCATCACAAATGTCCTTTTAATAATTTTATTGCTTAATTTTATCATTTTATATTTTATATTAAGCTTTAATTATTTTATTCATAATTATATTTACTTCTTTCGGTTATAATTGTAATGACTTTGCAATAATAGCCCATGTGTGCATAATTACTTTATTTTACGCGAAAATGACTTTTTATATTTTTGTAATATCAAATAACTAGTTTAAATCATTTTCATATATAAATAACATTTTTTATCATTTATTAACTATTTCTATAAATTATTTTTATTAAATTAAATGGGTATATAAAAGATAGCCCCTTTTTAATTTAAATTCGGACTCCAGCCCAATAACCACCCCAGCCCAATTATTTTAACCCTGACCTAATACCCAAACCCAATAACCCATTATCCATACCCGCCCCAACCTAGAACTAATCCTGGCCGTTGATCTCTGGAGATCAACGGTCCAGGATACTCTTTCCTTTTTTAATTAGGCTAACCTCCTATACCCTTCCCCATTTTCCAAACTTGTCGTCCTTGAAACCCCTTCTCTTATATCTTCTCTCTCACCCCCCCCCCTTCTAACCCTAGCCCGTTGTCACTGATATCCCCTTGATTCATGGGGTTTCTCTTCAATTTCAGGCTTTATCCGGCCTCACATCTCTACTGGTGTTGTGGTCTTCATGTTACTTGAGGGAATCTCATGGGATTCGAACTAGATTTGTTCAAAATACCTCATCTTCTCGAATAATCTGTCTATATTCACTCCTATGTCTGTGAGTACTGATATCTTCAAATTTTTGCGGCTTCAAATCTCTGGTTCAAACCAGATTTTTAATTCGCTTCTGTTTATTTTGGTAAACCTAACTATTTCTGGATAAATTAGTTCAGATCTCTTTAGATTTGAAGCGGTTTGAGTTTGTTTGGTATTTTTCCTTTAAGATTCTTCTGTTTTTACTATTATTGTCAACTGATTTCATTTTTCCCTAAAGCTAGGGTTTTTATTTCTAATAGGTTTTCTGCAAAAATGTTTAAACGTTTAGACGTTTCAACTCTGGTTTTCTTCTCTACTGTTTCGACTGATTTTTACTTGGGTTTCATCTCTATGTTTTTTATATGCTTAGGGTTTTCAATTACTCGACTATTTGTTATTATGTTTTGACCGTTTACCTTAGCTCCGTCAATTAAAGTGTTAATTGATTTTATTGCTTAAATCAGGGTTTGAAATTGTGTTTTCCTTTAATAGCGATATTTCCTTATCAGACTTTTACTTATTCCTTCATTATGTGTGATTAGTAATTGGTGCTACTTTCCTTAATTCTATTACTGGCCTGATATTTGTGCTTTGATTATTGGGGTTTATTTATAATTGATTGCTAGACTTACTGCTTACCTTATTCATATCTGTTGATTTATTCCGTATAAGATTCTCCTTAATTTAAGTGATATTTACGTGATTATGTCCTATTAGTTGATTTGTGTTAACCCTAAGACGGATTAACTGATCTTTGCACCTTATTTGTGTGCCATTGATTTTTCTACCTTATTTGGTTTTACTCTAGTGTATGTTGTAAAAGCCTTTAATTGTTCTAATTTCAAATAGGTTTACACACTTACACTTAGACACACCTACCTACACACTAAGAGACTTATACTGAGACTCTTACACTCACACACATGCTTTTACAACCTCTTCACTTTACAACTTGAAAACTCTCAAGCTTCCTGTTTTTCTAAAAGAACTTAAGTTCTCTCTTGGTGTTGTTGTTCTGATTTCTGCACTGTTTAGCCGGCTGGAAGCTAAGGCTAAACTCCCTGGATCTAAATTACCATTACATCCCCTGTCTACTTTCTTCTTAACTGGTATGTTTTAACTCATGTTATCCTATTTTTTTCTAGGTGCTTATGTGGTTAGTTTATTTCAAAATCTCAACATGCTTCTGTTTGCCATATGACTATGTGATTCTACTTAGTGATTCTGTTAAAGCTAAGTTATCCTATTCTACTATGTGATTCTCAATTGGTATGCTTTAACTCCTGTTATCCTATTTCTCTCCCATGTGATTATCTATTTAGTTTGAAACCTCAGCATGCTTCTGTTGCTATATGCCCATATGATTTCACCTAGTGACAATGCTAACTAGGTTATCTCTAGTAATATGAAACCCTGTATAATCAGTTGTGTGTTCTCTGTTCTGCAAACATGTAATATGGTGCCAATTCTCTCTATTAGTTCAAGTATCCTTGCTCTTTTGGGATTGCTTTAAATACTGGTACAATATCTATGTCTGAACCAATACCAGTTTGTTTCAACCATTTGCTAAATATGGATTCTGTTTGTTCTAGGTGGAGTTCTGTTTGCAATCCTGTAAATTGAATCTGTCTGCTCCTAAAATTAAAACTGTTTTCTAAAATTGTTCTCTTACCCTTTATATATTGTTTTCAAACTTCTACTCTTAGTTATTTAGGGTCTTACCACCCCAATGTGAGCACTGCCTAGGGTCCTTGAGACTCCTATGAACTCTGACACATTGGGGTTGGTCTTCCAATCTTGTATGAATTGTTTTTCTAAGCAAGGTTCCGGTGTGAGAATTGTCCGGGGGTCCCTGAGGCCCTTGGGAACTTTGACACACCAGAAGCCTAATTTTGTGTATCATGGATAGACCATCATTATGCTTCAGATCTACTTTGCTTGAAGGCCTGGTTCCTAGGTTTATATTGGGCCTATGCAGGCTCCCTATAGTGTAATGAATTTTGTAATTTATTCATTATTGTGCTGTAATAATGTAATAGTCGCTGTAATGAACAGATCTTGGGTTATTAGTAAAATATGGGGGGTTTATATATCTTTGTTCAAAGCTCGGGTAGAAATCCTGCCTATAGGTTTACTGTGTTGATTGCTTGAGTGTTACTAATAGTTTGGAAATTCTGCCTCTAGGATGTTTTCTTGATTGTTTGTGATCATGAATATTAGAGACACTACCTATAAGTATTTCGGTAATTCTGCATTAGAATCCGTGTTCTTAGGATCTACAGATATTTCCAATCTCAATGTGCAGTAGTAATCATGTATATAGGATCATATTTGTGTGAATTAATAAACTTACTTGGCAATTTGTTTAAAATCTCTGCCCACATGTAATTAATAGATATCATGCCTATAGGAGATATAAAAACCAGTTTTCTCCAATTTAGATACCATGTCTATAGGAATAAAAGGAATTAGTTTCAAAACCTAGAAATCATGTCTATAGGATTTAAACTAATAGATATCATGCCTATAGGTAAATCAGTTTGTAAACTTAGAAATCATGCTTGAAATCAGTAACTCGCTGAGAAACCATGTTGTAGGTCTATAATTAACAATTGTAGATACCAAGCCTATAGGATTCTATTAATCAGTTCTGATTATCACTTAGGCAAGCCAGTTGTCACGACCCAAACTGGAGGTTCATGACTAGCACCTAGGCCATACTTGTCGAGCACCAACGTGCATTTTATCTAACCTTCTTATTATCTTTAAGGGATAATGAGATCAATATAAATGGTAGATATGGATCATGAACATACATCACATGCGATGACAAGATTGCTAAGAAACTACATAAAAGGTACGAACTACAACGCTGCCATGAAAGACTATACAACAAATATTAGCAAACAAGGCATACCAAACTATAGATGAGTCGACACCTGTCTATGAGCCTCTAAAGGATCATAAGTAATGCAACATAGCCGGAACAGTGCCCCGACATACCCATAATATCTATAATAAAAATGCATACCAAGACCACGGCAAGTCCGGAGAAGGGATCTCGCCTATAACCGCTGAACTGGAAAGCCTATTGTGGTGGGGGAGCTTTGTCTACCTATCTATCAGGACCTGCAGCACGACATGCAGCGTCCACAAATAAAAGGACATTAGTACGAATAAAGTACTGGGTACGTAAGTCAGGAAAGCATAAATAAGAACAGTAATGTAAAGAGAGATGTAGGAGATACAACATGTAGCATTTGAGTGCTTCTAAGAGACATTAACATGAAATGCATGATACATATATACACATAATATTTTTAAACATCCGCCTCTGTAGGCATCATCATCATCATAGAATATTCGCCTCTGTGGGCATCATCATCATCATATCATACCCGGCCTCAAAGAGGACTCGGTAAACCCAATTGACCAGTGGTTGCACAATAGGTGCCATACCTGGCCGACTATATTACGGCTCGATAGATTAAAATAGATACATATATATAATGCATGTAGGACTCATTGGAATCATGTTCTGAACATTTCGGACTGACGTAAGGTCGATATTCTCCGTACACATTATTAGGATTAACTCTTCATCAATAATATTATAAGAATCAGGAAGTACCAAAAACATTGATAACATAAGAATAAGAGGAGCAACCTCAACATCAATTGTTCCATAAGAAGGGAAACAATGTAAGTACTGTTAGCTTCTAAGAGTAGAGTATCTTTGGAAGATCGTTCATTGAATTATGTACAATAGGAGTCGTGCCAAAGAAGGATAGAGATAGACTCACATACCTTGTATATACTTCCCCAACCTCAAGCTACGCAAATTTCACAACTCCTTAATCTACAATAAGACAAACGACACTATCGTTATCGTTTAAGCGTCATAACTATTATGTATCGACCACAACCTATTTTACGATGAAACGGAAAGAAACTCCCCTATTTATATGACTTCACACAAGTCAAAAAAATCACCAAACATCCCAAACAACATCAATAATAATCATATTGAGCCTCCCAAAACAGTCCACACACAACCTAATCACTTCACACATAAGACGACCACTGTAGTCGTGTCAAACGACCCGGAAATGTTACAAAGAACGACCAGATCACAACCCTACATCTATATGGTGTTTCTCCACAATCTTCCTCCTCCAAAAATCCACAAAACAGTAGTAAAACACGCAGCCCAACAACAACACAAAACAGTCCGCTACAAGTCAAATAACTCGAACTCACGGCTTCCGATCACCGCCCCGTGAGCTCTAACTATTAGGAAACATATTTTTCAACCTTACTTGATATTTAAACACTTAAATACATATATTAGACGTTTCTTAACTACGAAGTACCTTCCAAAACTCTAACTACAAATAAAAAGGAGAGGCGGTATAATGACACTTACGTCGTAGGGATCGTTTTGATGTTATTGCTTCTCGATTTCTTGCCCGGGATGATAATATTCTTTGAAACCTTAGAATATAGCGTGAGGTTATGTTTATGGACTATAGTATTTTTATGCTGAATAATGAAGAGAAATCCGACCTAAGGTTTATATATATCAAGTTTGGAAAAGTCGAAGAGGTGCTAGCTTGGCACCCTGGGATTGGTCTATCTTCCGTCGCTTATATCTTTTTATCCTGATGTTTTATGAACGAACGGTTAAGAGAGTTGGAAACTAAATTCCAACACCTTCAATTTTGTATATTATATGTCCCAATAAGACTTCATATAGAACATGAAATGTATTGCTCAAAAGGCTCTACTGATCCACCTACTTGTAACTTATGATGTCTGCGCAGTCTCGCGAAACTGCAAATATCTCTCTACTCCTACGTCGTATCGATGAACGGTTTAATGCATTGGAAACTAGACTCATAGATATTAAATTTGGTTTGTAGATCATCCAATAATTCCAATTATATTGGGATAAAATATCAGTTACATTTGACCTAATTTTAAGCACATTATGAGTGTAACTTGTGAAGACCTTTGCCGACTTTTGTTCCACAACTTGATTGACTTCAAAATGTAGAACACAACTTTCATACGATAAAAATTAACTCATATAATAACCTCTTTATCATGTAATTAACCATAGTCTCACCCTAAAGTACATGTTATAACATTCCAAACTCATCGACGTTCGACGGAACTTATTTTCTTCAATTGGTTTAGCTTCTAAGCTTTCCAGCCCTCTTGGTACTCGTTATTCATGATCTTAAATATTTGTAACCTCCAATGTAACATGATTAACTTACTTTATATTCCATCAAAATATAATCTTATTTCTGAGCTTACATCAATTGACTTACGATGTACTCTCACGTACAAAAACAGGGGGTGTAACACCAGTAGGGCTATTAAGAATTCTGGGCCTAACAATTGTGACATCTTGCTGCCTGAAATATACCCAGATTCAAAACTTAATCAAATCAGTAGGCAAGCTAGTAGGTCCAAATGCTCGTTTTAATAAACTGCCTTCTTACATTCTGTTTATGCTCATCCACATATCATGCCTATAGGATCCTAAATCAACAAAGTTGTGTGATTTAATTGCGTGCATTTGTGGTCTACTTGTGGAGGTTAATATGAGCCCTTATTTTACCCCTTATATGATAGTCCTATCTGAATTTTGTTTGTCGCCTAGATTTTCCTCATTTTAAGCAACATAGGTCAGTCTAGAACCACCCTAAATAGAGGTCCTAAATACCTCTAGGACCATAGGTAAGGGACGGGTAGTGCATGCATAAGGAACGATTTAGAAGCTACTACACTTAGATAATAACTGAAAGATAGTAATTGGGTAGTAAAGGATATGATGACCCGTGCGCTAATACTATGAGTAGCACCCCAACTTGGGGAAAGTTTCCAAGTATTGCATGGAAATGATCCTATAGGCTAAAAACCCTAGGAACCCTTTAATTCATGTTTTAAAGTAATGTATCTTTGTCTAAATTGCTTTATTTTCCTTTAAGACTAATTCGCTTAATTAAGTTCGGTCGGGACCCACCGTTGTGGACCTCGAGGGGTGCCTAACACCTTTCCCTCAAGGTAATTTCGAGCCCTTACCCGATCTCTGGTGATGCAACTAGTTTCATGAATTAACTGCTCTAGGTGCCCTAACGCACCTTAATCCGTTAGGTGGCGACTCTTCAAATCCCATACTCCATCCCAAAAGGATGGGAGTTTTCTCAGTGTCGAAACCCCATTTCGCGAGGAAAAAGGGGGCGCGACAGCATGACGACTCTGCTGCGGATAACCCTTAGGCTCTTACCATAACGGACTTGATTTTTGTGAATTAGTCTTTAAGCATGCTTCATTCTATTAATACGTGCGCACAGTTTCCCTTTCCCACTTTATGTGAATTTAATTGCCTGTTTTCAAGCATTTATAATTTCTTTGTACTATGGAAACTGACTTTTTTCTTTGTTTTCTTTCTCAAAATGCCTTTTCAATTATTAAATACAGCATTTATCATTTTCTAACGTGCAAATACGTGAAAACATGCTATTTTCTGTTGCATAAATCATACTCAACATCATAGTCCACTCGTGTGTAATCAATACCATAGCAACGCTTGATGAGTGTTTGCGCACTTCCTATATATCACCCCTTTGAATTCGGAAAGGCTTATTTGTGGTAAAACTAGTCGATCAACGGTGCAGTCGACGATTTCGTGCCTTTCCCCCTCAAGTTGTCCGCTTGAGGGTACCAGTCTAGACCTCTATAGAAACCTTACTCTGATTAATTGTACATGCATCATGGTCAAACCTATCCAGGGTTAATATGTTCTCCACATAATAACACTTTAAGAAAATCCTTGTCCAAAAGTCCGCTGGGGTTTCCATAATCCCAACGGACGCAACCATGATCTGTGCATTAATTTGGAGAAATAAGTGTCAATATCCTAATCAATGATGTATAAATAGTCGAATCTAGAGGGGGAAAGGGTCTAACCTTATTTGTTTTGCAGAAAATGAGGCATGAAGTCCCCAGGTTCGACATGGTCCGCAACATACTACCATTGTTGCTAGATTGGTGGGAAGATCTTTCATCAAGTGACAAAAAGCATGTGAAAAAGGGCTTGGGAAATTTGCCTTCTTTATTGGACATCCAACCGAATAATATGTTGATGAAGCTGCCACAATGTTCTTGGACGGAGAAAGATCCATGTTTTTCTTTGGAAACATAGAAATGACCCCTCTCTTGGAAGAAATAAGGGGATTCGCTAGATTACCTTGGGACAGTCCCGGTTTATTGGTGCCAGAAAACCGTACCGCTAGGGGATTCTTGAAAATGATAGGTTTGAAAAGAACGACGATTTGGAGTGCCTGAATAAGTCTTACATATCCTTTGACTACCTCTATGAACGATATGGTCATAGCAAGTCCTATCGTATCTTCCATGATGAATTCTCTATCACTCCCTTAGGTTGTATTCACCGTAGGGTTTTTTTGTTCATTGTTTGCTTCCTGGGTATGATAATGTTTCCGATGCAAGGGGACAGAATTCACACCAGACTGGCCATGGTGACTAAAACCTTAATGGAGGGGATCGAGGGGAAAACATATACTATTGTCCCTATGATCATAGTAGACATATATCGGGCCTTGGACCGCTTCCAGAAGGGGTTCAAACACTTCGAGGGTTGTAATTTGCTGCTATAGGTTTGGTTGTTAGAGCATCTCCAGAGAAGTCAACACCTTCAAGATTTTCCATGAAGGCCGTGGAATGATCATATAGCTTTCCATCACCCTAAGAGAATGACCTATATCCCAGACAGGTTTGCTCAACCAGAGAGTGCTACGGAATGGGTACAGTTTTTCGACAATTTTACTGAGGATCAGGTTCATAGATGTTCGAATGGTTCCCTACTGACGAGTTCATCATCAGATCTAGGAATGCTCCGCACTTGGTGTTGATCGGGTTAAGGGGCATATACCCTTATGTTCCCATCAGGGTTATGAGACAAGCAAGCAGGAAGCAAGTCATACCGCGGGTCGTTAAAATGAGTCATTATAGGGCAGATTTTCAGGATGACGACCTCCTATACAAATGTGAAGCTCAGCATACGTGGAACCTAAAGATTATTGTATAAAGGGGCAACATCGAACCAAACCGATATCACGCAGGGCATGTGCGCTTTTACCCATCATAGTTGGAAGATAGCATAGCAGGAATAGTTGAGTCGGGGATCGGTCGAGGAAACAGGGTCATAGACGAAGTTGTTGAAGCCCAAGTAAAATACAACAAAATGCGAAAAAGGGTTCATGAGTCCGAGGCCGAGCATCTGGAGCAACACAAGACTGACATTGAACTGATCAATGAATGGAGGGAAATGGCTATCAAGTCTAATGAAAGGCTGGAATACCTGGAGCAGGTCTGATGGAGCTGGAGGAGAAGACGAGGAAGAGAGTCTCCGACTGCCAGAATGCTGAGGGAAGCAAAGGAGGACATCTAGCAAGGGTATACCTGATGTTGGGCATGCGCGACCTGGGGAACCTGATCTATGGATCCAAATGAATCAAGCCTGGGAAGGTCCTTCTGGGACCAAGTAGATTAGGTTTATTTGCATTTCAAATGTAATAAGGACAAGTTCCATTAGTGACTTATCTTATTTAGCATCGTTTTAGATTCATCTACTTTTACATTAATGAAATGAAGCAATTATTGGCACTGAAGTTCTCCAAATCAACTTGTTGCTAGGCCTGCCTCGGGCACAACGAGGCTCCCAAATTAGGACGCGAATTTATAATCCCGCGCTATGTGTTTAAATATTGCAAATACTCTTTTTGGAACCCTTACTGACTTGGTTACCTTTAGTTTTTCTTTACTTTTTGATTATTCCCATTCCCCAAGGTTCACGAATACTGGCATGATCAGCTTATCATACCAGATCCAGAGGTCCTCCTCCTCCAAGTGCATCAAAAGGCAAAGGGAAAGCTAAGATGGATAATATGAGTACTTGTTCTTGGAAGATGATGATATGGACTGCTTTGTGATCGTCGAGGAGGAGGAAGGCCCTACCATACAAGTTGTGGAGAGAGGAGCATTCCTCAAGAACTGGACTGTTAGTCCATCAAGGGCCCGACGAGTCCTGGGGTAGCAAGGCTGAATAACATTGTTTAGTTTTTTTGGAAAAATGATTTCCACTTTTGCATTTTTTGTTTTAAATAATATTTTCAATGTTCCAAAAACGTTATTTGAGTTATTGAAAATCATTTATCTGACGCTTTAAAATGTCTTGATGTTTTATTATTACTACTTTTCTTTCATGTCTTTATCCCTACAACATTACTATTTCCTATCTCGAGGAACCGACAACTGTGACATGTAATGAGACAACACAACAAAAGGATAGTGATTCAGAAGAAGAGGATGTAATACCTGAGGAGATTTTCAGAGAAGTAGATGATTTTGAAAACAAGCCCAAGTCCAACCTGGACGAAACCGAGATAGTCAACTTGGGAGATTCTGAAGTCGTCAAGGAAACCCGCATAAGCATCTACTTGTCACCGTCAGAGAAAGAGGAATACACTCGGTTCCTGAAAGAATATGAGGATATCTTTGCATGGTCATACGACGATATGACCGGATTGAGAACATCCATAGTGGCCCATAAGTTTCCTACAAATCCAATGTGCCTACCGGTAAAGCAGAAACTCTGGAAATTCAAGCCAGATATGAGCCTGAAAATCAAGGAGGAAGTTACTAAGCAGATCAAAGCCAAGGTCCTCAGGGTAGTTGAATATCCAACCTGGTTAGCCAACATTGTGCCTGTTCCGAAAAAGGATGGGAAAGTCAGAGTCTGTGTTGATTATAAGGATCTCAACAATGCAAGCCCAAAGTACGATTTCCCGCTGCTGAATATACACATTCTGATCGAAAATTGTGCCAAGCATGAACTCCAGTCCTTTATAGATTGCTTCGCAGGTTACCATCAGATTTGGATGGACGAAGAAGCCGCTGAGAAAACAGCCTTCATTACACCATGGGGAGTGTATTGCTACAAAATGATGCCATTCGGTTTAAATAATGCTAGGGCCACCTACATGAGGGTCATGACAACCATTTTGCATGACATGATACATAAAGAGATAGAGGTGTATGTGGATGATATCATCATTAAATCTGTAACGACCCGACTGATCGTTTTGAGCTCTAGAGCGTCGTTCAGCGGTTTGAAGTCTTGAGCAGCTCCATTTCAGGTATTATGACCCGTGGGTGTGGTCGGAGTTGAATTGCGGGAAGTTCGGTGTCACGAACCAAAATCCCTAAGGTCGTGACGGTGCCAGACATCATTGTCAGGCAAGCCAATCATTAATTAATTGAAATAACCTTCCTGTTTTAACATTTATGAAAAGCATTTCCTTTCACTTTATTACATATTAACTAAATAAAATCTGTCAAGTAAAACAATAATTTAATATTACACTTTAGCAAATATATCCCAACACATCCCAGAACCCGGTGTCACAAGTACATGAGCAATTTCTAAGAACTTATACAATCATCACAAAGCCTGTCTGAAACACAAATTGGACAAGGGAATTTAAAATGAAAGTAAATACAGTACGAGGGAGACTCTGTCAGCTGTGGATCGCCTCCAGATGATGCAGCTCGTCTAAGTCTCTGAATCCTCCACATTGCTATGAAAGTACCTGTGCAATAAAATGCACAGCAAGTGTAGCATAAGTACAAAAATAACGTGTACTCAGTAAGTCGCCCACCTAACCTCAGAGAGGTAGTGGCGAGAGGTCAAATTAGACACTTGCTAAAGGTCAATTTAGAATATTCAAGTATGACACTAAGCATGATTATCATAGGCAATTTATTAAAAACAAGAATAAATATTATCAACTCCGTTCACATTTAACACTTTATATCTTCGTCATATTAATAACAATTAATCAACATGGGTGATTTAATCAAATAACAATTAATCAACGGGAAGGAATAACTTCTTCCAAAATCTTTTTAATAACTTTAAATCTCTGTCATTTCAATTGACAACTTAAAATTTCAGGCTAGTAATCAGGCAAGAATCATAGAAACTACGCAGTAAATATCATGCACAAGCAACCGAGGGTCGAACGGCACGGACCAACAATAATAAAATGTGCACTGCCGAGGGTCGAACGGCTCGAACCATAGATGCATCTATCTGCCCCACTCACGAATCGATCATGCGACGCGGTTATACATACAAATAATACGGCTAGCCTGCTCGCGAATCATACCTGCGACTCAGGTGCTCATATGTACACATATCCACATAATAAATCTGTATTTTTATCAAGAAAGCAGTTTTCTCAGGAAGGTGGTAAAACTCTTCTAAAAGGAAGACGATAAATAACATTTAAATCTTTGTTTTGAAACTCATTTGCCAAGTTTAATAATATTAAATAATATAACCTTATCAGTTATACATTTATCCACGGAGGAAATCAATTCTCTTTCTAGATGATTAAGAAAATGAACTCTAGTCTTCTTTAGATATTCAATTACAATTTCGATTATATTAGCAGTTTAATATTACAGGGAGGACCACAGGTACTACACGTAAGGCATTCTAGTGGGTCCTAGACTACCCGGACATGGCATGATAGTAGCTACGCACGGACTCCTGTCACCTCGTGCGTACGTAGGCCCCGAAGATAATAGCATATACTTAATTAATTCACCTAGGGGGGACAATTTCCCCCTCACAAAGTTAGAAAGAAGACTTACCTCGCTCCGAGAATCCATAACCGGCCTCCAAGCCCTTCCGATGACTCCAAACGGACGCACAACGCCCCAAAACTATCCAAACAACGACAACCCAATGAAAATATACTCTAATATTTGCAACAATTTCAAATTATATAATTTCCCAACCCCGCTTAGTGAAATGAACAAAATGCCCTCGGTCCCACGTGCCCGGAATCCGAAATTTCTCGAAGATATAGTCTACCCATAGCCTTACTAACTCAAATATACAATTTACTCAAATATTCATGCTCAATTCGTGGCTAAAAATCCAATTTCCATTTTCTTGGTTTCTTTAATATTCTCCAAATTTCAAATCAATTTCCATACCTAATCCATGCATATAATCTTGTATTTAACTTAGAAGCATGAAGGAGTTACTTACCTTAACATTGCATGAATCCTCTCTTTGAAGCCTTTCAAGATCGCCTAAGCCAAAGAAGAAATGAAGAAATGGCACTGTTTAAAAAAATTCTGCCCAGCCTCGATTCCGCACCTGCGGTCCTACCTCCGCACTTGCGCTCCCGCAGATGCGACCAATCTCCTGCACTTGTGGCTGTCTCAACTCCAGGCCAAAATTGCACTTGCGCCCTCTGTCCGCATCTGCGTCTTCACAGGTGCAGAAATGCCATCGCACCTGCACTCCCAGCCAGACCATCCATCCTTCGCACTTGCGGTGCCATAGCCACACATGCGGCTCCGCACCTGCGTCCAAATCCTCGCAGGTGCGGTCACACCAGATGACAGCAAACCTCAGCCTTCTTCAAACTCCCAAACTTAATCCGTTAACCACCCGGAATCCACCCGAGGCCCCCGGGACCCCGTCCAATTATACCAACCTGTTCCAAAACATAATGCAAACTTGCTCGAGGCCTCAAATCACATCAAACAACATCAAAACCATGAATCGCACCCAAATCCCAACTTTATGAACTTAGAAATTTCCAACTTCTGCATCTGATGCCGAAACCTATCAAATCACGTCCGATTGACCCCAACTTTTGCACACAAGTCATATTCGACATTACGGACCTGCCCCAACTTCTGGAATCGCAATCCGACCTTGATATCAAAACTTCCACTTCTGGTCGGATTTCTCAAAAACCTTCAAATTTCTATCTTTAGCCGAATGACTTCAAATTGACCTCCGGACATCTGAATTTGCTTCTGATCGCGCTCCCAACTCCAGAATCACCATACGAAGCTATTCCCAGACTCAAAATCCCAAGAAATCAACAACATTGAAATTCACTTCAAGCCCAAATCTATGAAATTCTTCTAAAATGCTAACTTCCATAATATACGCTGAAATGCTCCCTGGTTATCCAAAACCTGATCCGGACATACGCCCAAGTCCAAAATCATCTTACGAACCTGCAGGAACCCTCAAATCCTGATTTTGAGGTCGTTTACTCAAAATTCCAATCTTAGTCCATTTCTCCAACTTAAGGCTTCTAAAATGAGAATTTTCTTTCCAAACCAACTCTAAACTTCCTGAAATTCAATTTCGACCACGCCCACGGGTCATAATACCTGAAACAAAGTTGCTCACAGCCTCAAACCGTTGAACGACGTGCTAGAGCTCAAAACGACCAGTCGGGTCGTTACATTGTCCCCCACTTAAACCGACGTTCGTCCTCGAACGTGTTAAGAACTGCTCTGGAGTTATCTGAAATCACTATTTAAGACCCCGAGCACCTGCCCGTGCTACCACAACCCAGTTGAGTACATTAGCTTGATCAAATCTGAAGATTTCTACTTTTATCCATATAATAAGCTCAGAACCTAGTTCCAACACTTGAAATTATCTGCCAGGCGTAGTTCCAATATATAAACACCGTATCAACCACCACACAATATACCAGAACATGACTGCATACCTTTGCTGAATTAGCACCATGCACCGCAAATTTCATCATCTAACCACAATGACGTTCTCTGAACCTTAATAGCCAAAATTCCACGAATCTGATGCTCCCAATGCACCTCATGATATATATACATACATCCTGCTATAATGTTGACGATACCACCACAACGGAGGAGATGTGTGGAAATTCATATCCAACTGCAGAGTCAACAAATCATTGAATATCTCCTCTTGACTAGAATCATCACCTCATTATGAACCTGAATAATGGTATTTTCTCTTTAATATACACTTCACATAACCTCATCGCACTAATCCCTGATCCAATAATCTCGTCTCAGTGCTCAGACAACCAATCACCCCAAACATGACCAACAGCCTCACATGATACCACATCGCGCCAATAGACCATAACTCGAAAATGATAATAAGAAACGACTCAGGAAGGGACTATTCAACTCACACAACTAATATGAACTCTTTTCTCATAAAATAGGAAGTAGAACATAATAAAGAATAAATATAGGAACCTTACTCATCATCACACTGTTGCGGCGTGCAACCCGATCCGAATAACATAAAATATACATAAGAAGATATATATACGGAGCTGATTTGCTCACTATTACAAATTACTGAATATCGATCATAAGCACGCTAAGTGCATAATACCATCCTGGGGAGACTGATGAAGCCGTATGCCACAAAACTCAAGCACAACTGAGGTGCGATATACATATATACACTCTGGATCTCAAGAGCTATCCTGGTCACATAATATCCCCACTACGCGGGACCTCAACACATAGGAAATTATCAAGCCGTTTCACAACTCACACTGTTCTAATACCTTTCCATGAAAAAGCGCTCTACTGAAATGAGCATGCCTGGCTCATACAAAGCCCATAATCTTATTTAGATCCATCCACAAACATCGAGTCTATCTTGCTCGCACCAAACTAAGCTAATATCTTTTACCTGGGTCCAGTTTAACCCACTTTCTCTCATAATACATGAGAACAACCATCATCACCGGGACAAACACCCCATAATCGATAATCAACTGAACTGAACGCCCTCCAGGCATAGATTCTCAAATAAACAATATTGCACTTCTTTATACTCAGTCCAAATCTTCAATCCATAAAGTGATTACATGTAACACTTTATACAATCTTTTCGCTTTCACGCTTCCACGACCTTCCACACAAGGTAGCAAGTCTGTACATCCCCCACTGGCCATACTACGATGTAAGACAAATCAAGAACCCATAACCAGGGTACAAAGTCTCTTCCACCGTATATCAATCTCAGGTGACACTGAAGATAACACCAGCTTACTCTGAACTTTCAAATCACTTTTTTTCTTGCTCTTCCGAGCTCATGACATCCTTATCATCACCGAACCGCAATCTCGACTTTTACTCCCGGTTACATACTGCTTTCCGCACCTAACATGCCAATATGAGGTAGCGCACGAATTACATCATAAATTCTGAACCACCAATAGGGTGAACACTTCATCATATAGAAACCTTTTACTTAACTCAATTCAGGAGTACCATCTCAACACACGAGTGGATTCCCACAATCACCCAACATGCAAATCCTTAAGTAGTGTTCTATACCACCATAACCCTTCCGGGATCCGCCTACACCTGACAGGCTATAATACTCGTATGCTCCCACATGAAATCCATAAAGACGGCCGACAAGCCCCGCGCACACCGGCACAAACCACATGCATAACTTAATCACACCGAAGAAACTGATCATTGCCGTAAATGTGCCATTTCAACCATGGCTAATCAATCTATTTTCTTTTAATCATCTTCAATTGCTTCAGGAATAATAGCAACTTCCTTCAACTCATAGCAAACTCAACCTTCACTCATCCCGAGTGACCTTGATTCACGAGACTATGCCGCCTAAATCCCGCAACCCGTCTCATACCTTCCTGATAATCTTTCTACAATTCGGAGTTTATTTCTCTCACTCCTCCAATACTATCATGCACGCTGAAACATATCATAGAACATTCCAGCCATCTTCCTTTTTCTCAGAAATTACTCTGCAAAATCTGGATTCTCGATCATACTACTGCCTGAAACCCTTAAACGCCGCATTCTTGACTTTTGAACTCACTAGGACCGCTATTGAGAGTCACCCACTCTGACTGGCCCCGAATACAATCAACTCCAAGGCTCTTTTAGCACATGGACACCCCTTCAATAAAACACGTGACTAAGTCACTACCCTGACAACTCACTTATGCCTTAAGCAAAATTATGAATCTTCCAAAGCCTAACCCTGATCCGACAGGGTCAACTTTTTCACACATTCATCAAATCCCACGCACAATCACCATTTTACTCCTTTCCCTTAGCTGAAATAACTTGCCAACACGCCGACAAGCCGTAACCCTATGAGTAGACAACCCTACAACCCAACTGCAGATGGTGGGACTCCCCCACTTAGCCCGAAGCTACTCCTTGCACCACACTAGACCCTATCGAGATCCTTTCTCCTTTGATAACGCGATCTAGCTCAACCAATCTGTCCAATTCTTCCAAATCCTCTTGCTAGCACTCCCTAAATACCCAAATTCTCTAGAATCATTCACACATCTTGCCTCCTACCGAATAGCCACTAGAACCCCTCACAGAGACCTGCCAACCATGCCACTACTAACCTATTCACAGGAGATAACCCACCTGTGGAAATCACCCGCGGACACCTTCCAACGACGCTGAAATGCACGCTCTCTACGACTTCAATACCCCATCTTACGCCCTGCTTCATTTATCAACTTTACTAGTCTTTCCACTCCTCATGGACATCCATTAAATGCGCGACAATATCTTCAAATTCCAAGATATGCAGCCGCTCCCCCACTTTGTGACTGCTCGACTTCCGCTCTTACACATGGCCTCCTAGAGATGGAACAACTGCCTAGTCTCACTTCAGGATCATTCTCTGAAGCTCTCAAACCAGAAGATCACCACGACTTCAAGCTCTCCGAAGATCATCTTTCTCTAGTTGCCTTCATTATCAACACTTATCCGGTACTGAATCGCCGCACCTCACGGTCTCTGCGGACCGCATTCTTCAATACTTCTCCTCAATACGCTGACCCTACGCAACCGAAGAAACCATAGCACCAAAAAACTTAACACATTCCATTCGATAAATGACGAAGATGACACGTCATAGGTGAATACTCCACCTTACTTGAAACACCAAGTCTTACTACTTTATCAATCCAAGACCTGGCCATCTATAGATCAGTTGCCTTCCTTCCGCTGGAATCTAAATACTGAAATCTCGAAATCACACTCTGAGAAGACCTCCCTTCAAGCCATTCATCACCTCCAACCTATGGGCAAGCATTCTATCATCATATCGACATCTCACGATAACCAATTGTAAACATCATCACCACCTGAGCATAACCTCAACGCTCTCAGAAACACAGCTACTGAGCTGAAACAACATATTATCCTTTCACAGGGCAACGACAATAGCCTCAATCAACTTCGCAGGGAGAAACATCCCGCGCCGCACCCATAGCACCATTTCAATTCCTCAAATTCCTGATTCATAGCAATCATTTCGCGACGCGTAAGATTGAGTAGGAATAGACATAGGCATAAACCTCAAAGGAATCAAATCGCACGATGAGGAAATCAAGAAGGGAAGTACTCCTAACAGCCATGTAGCCTCTCGAAGATAAGTACAGACGTCTCCGTACCGATCCGCAAGACTCTACTAGACTTTCTCATGACTCGTGAGACCAACGATAACCTAGCGCTCTGATACCAAGTTGTCACGACCCAAAATCCCTAAGGTCGTGATGTCGCCGGACATCATTGTCAGACAAGCCAATCATTAATTAATTGAAATAATTTTCCTGTTTTAACATTTATGAAAAGCATTTCCTTTCACTTTATTACATATTAACTAAATAAATATGTCAAGTAAAAATATTAGTTTAAATATTACACTTTAGCAAATATATCCCAACACATCCCAGAACCCGATGTCACAAGTACATGAGCAATTTCTAAGAACTTAGACAATCATCACAAAGCCTGTCCGAAATACAAATTGGACAAGGGAATTTAAAATGAAAGTAAATACAATACGAGGGAGACTCTGTCAGCTGCGGATCGCCTCCGGATGATGCAGCTCGCCTAAGTCTCTGAATCCTCCACATTGCTATGAAATTACCTATGCAATAAAATGCACAGAAAGTGTAGCATGAGAACTAAAACAACGTGTACTCAGTAAGTCGCCCGCCTAACCTCAGAGAGGTAGTGACGAGAGGTCAAATTAGACACTTGCTAAAGGTCAACTTAGAATATTCAAGTATGACACTAAGCATGATTATCATAGGCAATTTATTAAAAACAGGAATAAATATTATCAACTCCATTCACATTTAACACTTTATATCTTCGTCATATTAATAACAATTAATCAACATGGGTGATTTAATCAAATAACAACTAATTAATGGGAAGGAACAACTTCTTCCAAAATCTTTTTAAATCTCTGTCATTTCAATTGACAACTTTCAGGCCAGTAATCAGGCAAGAATCATAGCAACTACGCAGTAAATATAATGTGCAAGCAATGCCGAGGGTCGAACGGCGCGGACCAACAATAATAAATTGTGCACTGTCGAGGGTCGAACGGCTCGAACCATGGATGCATCTATCTGCCCCGCTCGTGCATCGATTATGCGACGCGGTTCTACATACAAATAATAAGGCTAGCCTACTCGCCAATCATACCTGCGACTCAGGTGCTCAAATGTACACATATCCACATAATAAATCCGTATTTTTATCAAGAAAGCAGTTTTCTCAGAAAGGTGGTAAAATTCTTCTTAAAGGAACACGAGAAATAACATTTAAATCTTTGTTTTCAAATTCATTTGCCAAGTTTAATACTATTCAATAATATAACCTTATCAGTTATACATTTATCCACGGAGGAAATCAATTCTCTTTCTAGATGATTAAGAAAATGAACTCTAGTCTCTTTAGATATTCAATTACGATTTCGATTATATTAGCAGTTTAATATTATAGGCATGACCACGGGTACAACACGTAAGGCATTCTAGTGGGTCCTAGACTACCCGGACATCGTTTAATAGTAGCTACGCACGGACTCCCTTCACCTCGCGCATACGTAACCCCCGAAGATAATAGCATATACTTAATTAATTCACCTAGGGGGACAATTTCCCCCTCACAAAGTTAGAAAGGAGACTTACCTCGCTCCGAGATTCTATAACCGGCCTCCAAGCCCTTCCGATGACTCCAAACGGACGCACAACGCCCCAAAACTATCCAAACAACGACAACCCAATGAAAATATACTCTAATATTTGCTACAATTCCAAATTATATAATTTCCCAACCTCGCTTAGTGAAATGACCGAAATGCCCTCGGGCCCACGTGCCCGGAATCCGAAATTTTTCAAAGATATATTCTACCCATAGTCTTACTAACTCAAATGTACAATTTACTCAAACACTCATGCTCAATTCGTGGCTAAAAATCCAATTTCCATTTTCTAGGTTTCTTTAAGATTCTCCAACTTTCCAATCAATTTCCATGCATAATCCATGCATATAATATTGTATTTAACTTAGAAGCATGAAGTAGTTACTTACCTTGACATTGCATGAAGAAATCCTCTCTTTGAAGCCTTCCAAGATCGCCTAAGCCAAAGAAGAAATAAAGAAATGGCCAACAATCCACGGTTTAAAAACATTCTGCCCAGCCTCGATTCCGCACCTGCGCTCGCGCAGGTGCGATCAATTTCCCACACATGCGGCTGCCTTAACTCCAGCCCAAAATCGGACCTGCGCCCTCTGTCCGCATCTGCGTCTTTGCAGGTGCGCAAATGCCATTGCATCTAGCACCCAGCCAGACCATCCATCCTTCACACCTGCGGTGCCATAGCCGCACATGTGGCTCTGCACCTGCCGCCAAATCATCGTAGGTGTGGTCACACCAGATGACAGCAACCTCAGCCTTCTTCAAACTCCCAAACTTGATCCGTTAACCACCCAGAATCCACCCGAGGCCCCTGGGACCCTGTCCAATTATACCAACATGTTCCAAAACATAATGCAGACTTGCTCGAGGCCTCAAATCACATCAAACAACATCGAAACCATGAATCTCACCCAAATCCCAACTTTATGAACTTAGAAATTTCCAACTTCTTCATCTGATGCCGAAACCTATCAAATCACGTCCGATTGACCCCAAATTTTGCGCACAAGTCATATTCGACATTACGGACCTGCTCCAACTTCCAGAATCGCATTCTGACCTCGATATCAAAAATTCCACTTCCAGTCGGATTTCTCAAAAACCTTCAAATTTTTATCTTTAGCCGAATGACTTCAAAATGACCTCCGAACATCCGAGTTTACTTCCGATCGCGCCCCCAACTCCAGAATCACCATACAAAGCTATTCCTAGACTTGGAATCCCAAACGGAAATCAATAACACTAAAATATACTTCAAGCCCAAATCTATGAAATTCTTCTAAAATGCTAACTTCCATAATATACGCTGAAACGCTCCCGGGTTATCCA
The DNA here is from genome assembly GCA_005239505.1 of Nicotiana paniculata. NCBI lineage: Eukaryota > Viridiplantae > Streptophyta > Magnoliopsida > Solanales > Solanaceae > Nicotiana > Nicotiana paniculata. The sequence continues at coordinate 54,179 of MDKI01011556.1, read as the reverse complement.
AAACCCGATCCGGACATACGCCCAAGTCCAAAATCATCATACGAACCTACAGGAACCCTCAAATCCTAATTTTGAGATCGTTTACTCAAAATTTCAATCTTAGTCCATTTCTCCAACTTAAGCTTCTGAAATGAGAATTTTCTTTCCAAACCAACTCTGAACTTCCTAAAATTCAATTCCGACCACGCCCACGGGTCGTAATACCTGAAATGAAGCTGCTCACAGCCTCAAACTGCTGAACGACGCACTAGAGCTCAAAATGACTGGTCGGGTCGTTACATTCGGAGTCAAATTGGAAAGAAAATTTTCATTTCAGAAGCCTTAAGTTGGAAAAAATCAACTAAGATTGGAATTCTGAGTAAACGACCTCGGAATCGGAAGTTGAAGGTTCCTGCAGGTTCGTATGATGATTTCGGACTTGGGCGTATGTCGGGATCAGGCTTTGAATAACCCGGGAGCGTTTTGGCGTATATTGTGGAAGTCAGCATTTTGAAGAAATTTCCTAAGTTTGGCTTAAAAGGCATTTCACTAATATTGATGTCCGTTTGGGATTCCGAGCCAGGGAATAGCTCCGTGTGTGATTCTGGAGTTAGGAGCGCGATCGGAAGTGAATCCGGATGTTTGTAGGTTATTTTGAAGTCATTTGGCTAAAGATAGAAATTTGAAGGTTTTTGAGAAATCCAACTGGAAGTGGAAATTTTGATATCGGTGTCCGAATACGATTCCGGAAATTGAATCAGGTCCATAATGTCGAATATGACTTGTGTGCAGAATTTGGGGTCAATCGGACGTGATTTGATAGGTTTCAGAATCGAAGGTGGAAGTTTGAAATTTCAAGTTCATAAAGTTTGAATTTTAGTGCGATTCGTGGTTTCGATGTTGTTTGATGTGATTTGAGGCCTCGAGCAAGTCCGCATTACGTTTTGGAATAGGTTGGTGTAATTGGACAGGGTCCCTGGGGCCTCGGGTGGATTCCGGGTGGTTAACGGATCAAGTTTGGAGTTTGAAGAAGTGCTGAGATTGCTGTCATCTAGTGTGACCGCACCTACGAGGTTTTGGCCGTAGATGCGACTTTTGCACCGCAGGTGCGAGATTTTGCTGGCTTGGCTGGGAGCGCAGGAGCGATGTAATTTCCGCACCTGTGAAGGCGCAGATGTGGACAATGGGGCGCAGGTGCGAGATTTTGCTGGAACTGAGGAAGCCACCGGTGCGGGAGTTTGGGCGCACCTGCGGGAGCGCAGGTGCGAAGGTTGGATCGCGGGTGCGGAAATGAGACCTGGGCAGAATGTTTTAAAACGGGAATTTTGCCATTTCTCCTCCTATTTTCATTTGGCATGGGCGATTGTGGGGAGCTTCAAGGAGGGATTCTCATCAAGGATCACAAGGTAAGTTATTCCAACTCGTTTTAAGTTAAATGCATGGTCTAGGTACGGATTTGAGTATGGGAATTTGTGGAAAATATGAAATTTTGAAGAAAACCTAGAAATTTGGTAATTTGGATTTTTAGCCACGAATTGAGCATGAATATTTGAGTAAATTGTATATTTGAGCTAGTAAAGCTATGGGTAGAGTTCATCTTCGAGAAATTTTGGAAATCGGGCACGTGGGCCTGAGGGCATTTTGGTCAATTTCTTGAGCGGAGTTGGGAATTTATATAATTTGAATTGTTGCAAATATTAGAGTATATTTTCATTGGTTTGTTGTTATTTGGATATTTTTGGGGCATTGTGCGTCCATTGGAGTCGTCGGAAGGGCTTGGAAGCCGGTTATGGAATTTCGGAGCAAGGTAAGTCTCCTTTCTAACCTTGTGAGGGGGAATTGTCCCCATAGGTGAACTAATTAAATATTTTCTACTATTTGTGGGGGGGCTACGTACGCACGAAGTGAAAGGAGTCTGTGCGTAGCTACTATTATGTTTATGTCCGGGTAGTTTAGGACCCGAAAGCATATTTTATTTGCCGCTCTTGTATCTCTGCTGACGAATTTAAAAATGTTTAAACCTTGCTAAACTTGGTAAAAATGGATTTCTGGAAAATATATAAATACTATTTTTGTGACCTTTAAAAGAGAAATTTGTCATTTACTTGAGTATTTGTTTTTCCGATGTAGTCGGGGTGGACTGTTGATTGTGCATGACCGTGTGTGACTGCTTCGCAATTTACATTCCGCGAGCGGAGTTTTATTTCCCCCACTTTCATGAGAGCGGGCCGTACGCCACGGCGAGATTGAAAGATACATTATGGTTAATATTGTGTGTGAATGTGACCCCTTTGCAATTTACATTCCACGAGCGGAGTGTTATTTCCTCCACTCTCATGGGAGCGGGCCGTATGCCAGGGCGAGATTGAAAGATGCTTATGGTTTGGGCCATTCGACCCTCGGTAGTGCACAAATATGATTATTATGATGGCTCAGGTCGGTTGTCCTTATCCCGTATGCGTATGTTAAATTGTTAATGATTTCATGGATTTTGAAGTGACAAGATATTTGGGGGAAAATGAAGGAGTAATTGTTTATTTAAGATATTTGGGGGAAAATGAAGTAGTAATTATTTATTTAAGATATTTGGGGGAAAATGAAGTAGTAATTGTTTATTTAAGATATTTGGGGGGGAAATGAAGTAGTAATTGTTTATTTACTTCCAGTATTTATTTGAATTACAGTTATCTTTGATGTTTACCATTTTTATCATCCTTGTATGCCTATTACTGATATCATATCTTGTTAAATTATTTTGTTCGACCTTCGTGGGTGTCAAGTCGACCTCCTATCACTACCTTTTCGAGGTTAGGCGGGATACTTACTGAGTACACGTTGTTTCCGTACTCATGCTACACTTGTTGTGCATTTTGTTGCACAGGTACTTTCATAGCGATGCGGCTGGTTTGGGGACTTAGGCGAGCTGCATCATCCGGAGGCGATCCACAGCTGACAGAGTCTCCCTCATATTGTATTCATTTCATTTTAATTTCCTTGTCCAATTCTATTTCGGACAAGCTTTGTAGTAATTATAAAATTCTTAGAATTTGCTCATGCACTTGTGACATAGGGTTCTGGGATGTGCTTGGGATGTATTTTATCAAAATGGAATATTGGACTGTTATTTCTACTTAATGGATTTTATTTAGATATTGTGTGTTAAGTGAAAGTTAATGATTTCAAAAATGCTAAAACAGGAAATTTAACCATTCAATGATTGGATAGCTTGACAGTGGTGTCCGGTGCCATCCGACCTTATGGATTTTGGGTCGTGACAAAATCCAAGAGGGCCACAGATCACATAGCATACTTGACGAGATTCTTTGACCGATTGCGGAAGTACAACTTGAAGCTAACCCCCGCAAAGTGTGCATTCGGGGTTCCTGCTGGAAAGTTGTTAGGATTCATCGCCAGTCACCGAGGAATAGAGTTGGACCCATCAAAGGTCAAAGCCATCCAAGAATTTCCACCGCCAAAAAGCAAGAAACATGTGATGAGTTTCCTAGGACGCTTCAACTACATCAGCCGTTTCATAGCACAATCCACAATAATATGCGAGCCGATTTTCAAAATGCTGAAGAAGGACGCTGCAACCAGTTGGACCGAGGATTGTCAAAAGGCTTTTGAAAAAATCAAGGAATACTTGTCCACACCACCAGTCTTAGTCCCGCCAGAGCCGGGTAGACCACTAGTACTCTACCTTGCAATGTTAGATGGATCTTTCGGTTGTGTCCTAGGACAGCATGACGAGACAGGGAGAAAGGAATAGGCCATCTATTACTTGAGTAAGAAGTTCACTCCTTACGAAGCACGATACTCTCTGCTGGAACACACTTGCTGCGCTCTAACCTGGATATCTCAGAAGCTACGGCACTACTTCTGTGCTTATATGACGTATCTCATATCGAGAATGGATCCCTTGACATACATCTTTCAGAAGCCCGTGCCTACTGGGAAGTTGGCCAAGTGGCAAATCTTTCTGAGTGAGTTCAACATCATCTATGTAACTTAGAAGGCAGTCAAAGGACAAGCATTGGCAGATCACCTTGCTGAAAATCCTGTGGGAGGAGAATACGAACCCCTAAAAACGTATTTACCCGACGAAGAGGTACCCTTCGTTGGAGAAGACATTGCCGAGGCCTACGATGGTTGGAGGATATTTTTCGATGGAGCTGCGAATTTCAAGGGAGTAGGTATCGGAGCCGTTTTGGTATCAGAAACTGGTCAACATTACCCCGTGTCTGCAAAAATCAGATTCCCCTACACTAATAACATGGAAGAATACGAAGCTTGCATATTAGGACTCAACCTGGTTGTTGATATGAACGTTCAGGAATTGTCGGTGATCAGCGATTCAGATCTACTTGTGCACCAGGTACAAGGAGAGTGGGCTACAAAGAATTCCAATATACTACCTTACCTGCATCATGTGCAGGAAATGAAGAAGAGATTCATAAAGATAGAGTTTTGGCATGTCCCCAGAATTCAGAACGAGTTTACTAAAGCATTGGCCACCTTGTCGTTAATGATACAGCATCCAGACAAGAACTTCATTGATCTCATTCCAGTAAGGATCCATAATCATCCGGCATATTGTGCCTATGTTGAAGAGGAAATGGACGAAAAACCATAGTTCCACGACATCAAAGAGTATTTGGCAAAAGGAGAATACCCGGAGCATGCAAACCATACTCAGAAACGCACGCTTCAGAGGTTGTCCAATCACTTCTTCCAAAGTGGAAGAACCCTATATAGAAGAACTCCTGATCTGGTACTGTTAAGGTGTGTCGATGCAAAAGAGGCTTCTGAATTTCTCGAGGAGATACATGCCGGAACCTGCGGTCCACACATGAATGGCTTTTTCTTGGACAAGAAGATACTCTGGTATGTTCAGAAGTGATACCAATGTCAGATACATGCAGACATGATAAGAGTGCCGCCAAACGAGTGCAATGCAACAAACTCACCTTGGCCCTTTGCTGCCTAGGGAATGGATGTCATTGGTCCAATCAAGCCCACTGCCTCAAACGGGCACCGGTTCATTTTAGTTGCTATCGAATACTTCACTAGATGGGTTGAAGCTGCATCTTACAAAGTTGTGACCAAGAAGGTAATGGCAAATTTTGTTCGCGACCGAATTATTTGTCGATTTGGGGTTCCAGAGTCCATCATCACTGATAATGCCTCCAATATCAACAATGATTTATTGAAAGCCATGTGTGAAACTTTCAAAATCAAACACAAGAATTCCACAGCATACAGGCCTCAAATGAATGGAGTCGTGGAAGCTGCCAACAAAAACATCAAGAAAATACTAAGGAAAATGGTAGAAAATCACAAATAATGGCACGAGAAACTACCATTCGCCTTACTGGGATACCGTACCACAGTCCGCACATCAACCGGGGAAACTCCCTATCTGCTGGTTTATGGTACTGAAGTCGTCGTTCCCACCGAAGTTGAAATTCCTTCCTTGAGAATCATACAAGAAGCCGAACTCAGCGACGCAAAATGGATAGGGAGCTGCTATGAGCAACTAGCCCTCATAGATGGAAAGAGAATGAATGCAGTATGTCACGGTCAGCTTTATCATAACAGAATGTCCAGAGCCTTCCACAAAAGGGTAAAGCCAAGACAGTTCACACCGGGGCAGCTGGTGCTGAAAAAGATCTTTCCGCATCAAGATGAAGCCAAAGGGAAATTCTCTCCCAACTGGCAAGGTCCTTACATGGTTCACAGAGTACTGACAGGAGGAGCGCTCATACTCGCAGAGATGGACGAGGAAATTTGGCCAAATCCAATCAACTCAGATGCAGTCAAAAGATATTATGTGTAAATCATTTTATGTTCCTCTATATGATGTAAACTGTGCTCGACCTGATTCCCGTTTAAGAGGGATAAGTAGGAAGCTATATGGTTCCGGTCACAATTCAATAAAATTTCTATTTCCCCCACAATCAGAAACTGGGCGGAATTTTGAGGAGGACCCTCAAAATTCCGAAGCAAGTTCAGCCAACCACAGCGTATGGAGCAGTCAGAAAGGTCATCTAGTTAACTGGGCAAAATTTTGAGGAGGACCCTCAAAATTCTATGGCAGAAGAAGTCACAACGTCTCTGATTGTGTCACAGTTACTGGTTCATCTAACTAATTTCTAAACTATATACTACTATGTCTTTTGAAAATTACGCACGCATGTTTTTGAAAAAGAAATTTTGCTCTAGCAAATGCTACCCTAATAGCTTGAACACGATCTTCAGATAGAGCGGAGTAGATCGAGCAAGAACAGACACGAACTAACCTCCCTCGCAAAACTCACAAATTATTTTTTCCTTTGAATGCAGGACTATATCATCATGATAAATACCGTCGCAATGACATAATCACTATGCATGAAACACATTGTCAGCTAAGAATACTTCGCTCTTACTCTTCTCTTTGCATGGGACTAAGCACTGTCCCGAACTTTGGATAAGGTTAAGCATTGCCTTCTCTTTGCATGAGACTAAGCCATGTCTCTACACCTACATGAGGCTAATCTCTGCCTCCCTATTTGACCGAGGCTAAGCCCTTCCTCTCTATCTGCATAAGGCTAAGCATTGTCTTCTCTTTGCTTGAGACTAAGCCCTGTCTCAACACATGCATGAGGCTAAGCCCTGCCTCTCTATTTTTATAAGGCTAAGCATTGCCTTCTCTTTGCATGAGACTAAGCCCTGTATCAACACATGCATGAAGCTAAGCCCTGCCTCCCTATTTGTATAAGGCTAAGCATTGCCTTCTCTTTGCATGAGACTAAGCCCTGTCTCAACACCTGCATGAGGCTAAGCCATGCCTCCCTATTTTCATAAGGCTAAGCACTGCCTTCTCTTTGCATGAGACTAAGCCATGTCTCAACACCTGCATGAGGCTAAGCCCTGCCTCCTATTTGCATAAGGCTAAGCACTGCCTTCTCTTTTCATGGGACTAAACACTCTCCCGAATATCGCACGAGACTAAGCACTATCTATCTTGCATTGTTCTCTTCTCTCGGGCTAAGCTCTGCCCTCAACTTCACACAAGACTAAGCTCCGTTTTGCTGCCTCTATCCTCCTGTCTCTGCAATTCATGGGCTGAAATATCCCAACTTGTCCGAAGGCATCATAGTATGAAGGCATCATCCTTATAGCCTGAAGACACCATGCCGTGGCCTGAGGATCTCTCAAACTTGCACATCATTATTCAAAGGCGTCATGGTTCGGAGGTACTATTTTCATGGCCCTAGAAAATTATTTCATGGCCTGCGAATCCCTTACCACACAACTCATGGCCTGGAACGTCATGGTCTAAGGACGTCATCCTCACCTGTCCAAAGACAATTTCATGGTCTGAAGGGAATTTGCATCATGTCTAAATTTACGCAAAGTTATACGCATATGCTTTCATTACATATTTTGATTTGCAGTTGACCCAGTGAGTAAATGTTAACCCAACATAAGCGATCCCGCTCAAGTTCCTTCATACTATTTCAAACCTAACCGCTCACCATAACTGTTTCATCTATTCAAACCTTGATTCTACCCTTGCAATAATTACATCGGTTTATTCTGTCGGTGGATCCAGAACTACACACGGCCTGATTCTTGTAAACCCTGGGATATGTAGGCAGCTCGGGGATCGGAGTGCAGCCTATATCTCTCAGATCATTCTATTCGGTCAAAATTGGCCATCATATCTTTACCCGACAACTCTTTCATCCTTCCCGGGTAAAGAGGGGCAGTTGTTGATACCCAATTTTTCCTATATTATTTTCAAAATGCATATATATTTTCAAAATAAAGCATAAACATCAATTAGCATTTTTCCATAATTTTCTGTAATTTTAAAGGATTTTTAATAGATTTATCCCAACATTTATTTATCTAAATAATTATTAATTGCATCAAAAATATTCTTTTAATAACTTTATTTCTTAATTTTATCATTTTATATTTTATCTTAAGCTTTAATTATTCTATGCATAATTATATTTACGTCTTCAGGTTATAATTGCAATGACTTTGCAATAATAGCCCATGTGTGCATAATTACTTTATTTTACTCAAAAATGATTTTTTATATTTTTTAACATCAAATAACTATTTTAAATCATTTTCATACATAAATAGAATTTTTTATCATTTATTAACTATTTCTATAAATTATTTTTATTAAATTAAATGGGTATTTAAAATTAGCCCCTTTTTAATTTAAATTCGGACTCCAGCCCAATAACCACCCCAGCCCAATTAGAATAACCATGATCCAATACCCAAACCCAATAACCCATTATCCATACCCGCCCCAGCTCTTTCCTTTTTTAATTAGGCTAACCTCCTAAACCCTACCCCATTTTCCAAACTCGTCGTCCTTGAAACCCCTTCTCTTCTCTATTCTCTGTCACCCCCTTCTAACCCTAGCCCACCGTCAATGATATCCCGTTGATTCATGGGTTTTCTCTTCAATTTCAGGCCTTATCAGGCCTCACATCTCTACTGGTGTTGTGGTCTTCATGTAGTTGATGGAATCTCAAGGGATTCGAACCAGATTTGGTTCAAAATCCCTGGTCTTCTCGACTAATCCGTCTATATTCACTCCTATGTCTGTGAGTACTAATATCTTCGTGTTTTTACGGCTTCAAATCTTTGGTTCAAACCAGATTTTTAATTCACTTATGTTTATTTTCGTAAACCTAACTATTTCTAGCTAAATCAGTTCAGATCTCTTTAGATCTGAAGAGGTTTGAGTTTGTTTGGTATTTTTCCTTTAAGATTCTTCTGTTTTTACTATTATTGTCAACCGATTTCCTTTTTCCCTAAAGCTAGGGTTTTGATTTCTAATAGGTTTTCTGCAAAAATGTTTAAACGTTTAGACGTTTCAACTCTAGTTTTCTTCTCTACTGCTTCGACTTATTTTTACTTAAGTTTCATCTCTATGTTTTTTATATGCTTAGGGTTTTTAATTACTCGACTGTTTGTTATAATGTTTTGACTGTTTGCCTTAGCTCTGTCAATTAAAGTGTTAATTGATTTTATTTCTTAAATCAGAGTTTGAAATTGTGTTTTCCTTTAATAGCGATATTTCCTTATAGGACTTTTACTTATTATTTCCTTATGTGTGATTAGTAATTGGTGCTACTTTCCTTAATTCTATTACTGGCCTGATTTTTGTGCTTTGATTATTGGGGCTGATTTTTAATTGATTGCTAGACTTACTGCTTACCTTATTTAACCTTATTCATGTCTGCTGATTTATTCCGTATAAGATTCTCCTTAATTTAAGTGATTATGTCCTATTAATTGATTTGTGTTAACCCTAATTGACTGATTAACTGATCTCTTCACCTTATTTGTGTGTCATTGATTTTCCTACCTTATTTGGTTTTACTCTATTGTATGTTATAAAAGCCTTTCATTGTTCTGATTTCAAATAGGCTTACACACTTACACTTAGACACACCTACCTACACACTAATATACTTACACTGAGACTCTTACACTCACATACATGCTTTTACAACCTCTTCACTTTACAACTTGAAAACTCTCAAGCTTCCTGTTTTTCTAAAAGAACTTAAGTTCTCTCTTTGTGTTGTTGTTCTGATTTCTGCACTGTTTAGCCGGTTGGAAGCCAAGGCTAAACTCCCTGGATCTAAATTACCATTACATCCCCTGTCTACTTTCTTCTTAACTGGTATGTTTTAACTCCTGTTATCCTATTTTGTTCTATGTGCTTATGTGGTTAGTTTATTTCAAAATCTCAACATGTTTCTGTTTGCCATATGACTATGTGATTCTGCTTAGTGATTCTGTTAAAGCTAAGTTATCCTATTCTACTATGTGATTCTCAATTGGTATGCTTTAAATCCTGTTATCCTATTTCTCTCCCATGTGATTATCTGGTTAGTTTGAAACCTCAGCATGCTTCTGTTGTTATATGCCCATATGATTTCACCTAGTGATAATGCTAACAAGGTTATCTCTATTAATATGAAACCATGTATAATCAATTGTATGTTCCCTGTTCTGCAAACATGTAATATGGTGCCAATTCTGTCTATTAGTTCAAGTGTCCTTGCTCTTTTGTGATTGCTTTAAATAATGGTACAGTATCTATGTCTGAACCAATACCAGTTTGTTTGAACCATTTGCTAAATATGGATTCTGTTTGTTCTAGGTGGAGTTCTGTTTGCAGTCCTGTAAATTGAATCTTTCTGCTCCTAAAAATCAAACTGTTTTCTAAAATTGTTCCCTTACCCTTTATATACTATTCTCAAACTTCTACTCTTAGTTATTTAGAGTCCTATCACCCCAATGTGAGCACTTCCTAGGGTCCTTGAGACTCGTCTGAACCCTGACACATTGGGGTTGTCTTCCAATTGTGTATGAACTATTTTTCTAAGTAAGGTTCTGGTGTGAGCATTTCCCGGGGTCCCTGAGGCCCTTGGAAACTTTTGACACACCAGAAGCCCAATTTTATGTATCATGGATGGACCACCATTATGCTTCAGATCTGCTTTGCTTGAAGGCCTGTTTCCTAGGTTTATATTGGGCCTATGCAGGCTCCCTATAGTGTAATGAATTTTTTAATTTATTCATTATTGGGCTATAATAATGTAATAATCGTTGTAATGAACATATCTGGGGTTATTAGTAAAAGCTGGGGGAGGGGGGGTTTATATATCTTTGTTCAATGCTCGGGTAGAAATCCTTCTTATAGGTTTACTGTGTTGATTGTGTGAGTGTTACTAATCGTTTAGAAATTCTGCCTATAGGATGTTTTCTTGACTATTTGTGATCATCCATATTAGAGACACTGCCTATAGGTCTTTTGGTAATTCTGATTTAGAATCCATGTTCTTAGGATCTACACATATTTCCAATCTCAATGTGCATTATTAATCATGTATATAGGATCATATTTGTGTGAATTAATAAACTTACTTGGCAATTTGTTTAAAATCTCTGCCCATATATGATTAATAGATATCATGCCTATAGGAGATATAAAAACCAGTTTTCTCCAATTTAGATACCATGTCTATAGGAATAAAAGGAATTAGTTTCAAAACCTAGAAATCATGTCTATAGGATTTAAACTAATAGATATCATGTGTATAGGGTAAATCAATTTGTAAATTTAGAAATCATGCTTGAAATCAGTAACTCGCTTAAAAACCATGTTGTAAGTCAATAATTAACAATTGTAGATACCAAGCCTATAGGATTCTATTAATCAGTTCTGATTATCACTTAGGCAAGCATGTAGGGCTATTAAGAATTATGGGCCTAACAATTGTGACATCTTGTTTCCTGAAATATGCCCAGATTCAGAACTTAATCAAATCACTAGGCAAGCTAGTGGGTCCCAATGCTCGTTTTAGTAAACTGCCTTCTTACATTCTGTTTATGCTCATCTACATATCCTGCCTATAGGATCCTAAATCGATAAAGTTGTCTGATTTAATTGCGTGCATTTGTGGTCTACTTGTGGAGGTTAATATGAGCCCTTATTTTCCCCCGTATATGATAGTCCTATCTGAATTTTGTTTGTCGCCTAGATTTTCCTCATTTTAAGCAACATAGGTCAATCTAGAACCACCCTAAATAGAGGTCCTATATACCTCCAGGACCATATGTAAGAGACGTGTAATGCACGCATAAGGAACGAGTTAGAAGCTACTAGAACACTTAGGTAATAACTGAAAGATAGTAATTGGGTAGTAAAGGAGATGATGACCCGTGCACTAATACTATGAGTAGCACCCCAACTTGGGGAAAGTTACCAAGTATTGGATGGAAATGATCCTATAGGCTAAAAAACCTAGGACCCCTTTAATTCATGTTTTAAAGTAATGTATCTTTGTGTAAATTTCCTTATTTTCCTTTAGGACTAATTCACTTAATTAATTTCGGTCGGGACCCACCGTTGTGGACCTCGAGGGGTGCCTAACACCTTCCTCTCAAGGTAATTTCGTGCCCTTACTCGATCTCCGGTGATGCAAACTAGTTTCATGAGTTAATTGCTCTAGGTGTCCTAACGCACCTTAATATGTTAGGTGGTGTCTCTTCAAATCCCATACCCCATCCCAAAAGGAAGGGAGTTGTCTCATAAATGTCGAAACCCGATTTCGCGAGGAAAAAGGGGGTGCGACACACACCAGATACCAACAGCCTACTACTACCTATTATGCCTATAATACTCAACCCGCATATTACCATTCACCACCACCAGCCCGCCAAAACTACCAAAACCCACGGCCAAATTTTGGCCGAAGACCACCGAGACAATACAGTCCAATTTTTGTACCCATAGACCAATTGTACGAGAGATTGAAGGTTGTTGGTTACGTCACTCCCATTCCTACCATTGCTATGGAGAATTCTTCCCAGTGGATCAACCCCAACAAGACATGTGCCTATCATTCAGGCATGAAGGGTTATACCACTGATGAGTGTCACACATTGAAAGACAAGATCTATTCACTGATCAACACTAAGGTCATACAGGCAAAGGAAGTTGCACCAAATGTTCGTAACAATCCTCTCCCGGATCACAATGGTAAGGGAGTGAATGTGATAAATACTGACGAAGAATGGGATCAAAAGGGGTCCATCGGACTCATTCGAGAGGGGGATTCTCCTAAAACCTCTCTAGTCACCCTCTCGCCGGTTGTGGTCCAAACCCATGTGTCGGGAGCTCCCACACCATCTTACACCCTTCATTGTGATGGTAGCTCCCACACCATCTTACAAGTTTGATGCCATCCCATGGGACTACGTTGCGGAAGCAAGGAGAAAGGGAAAAGCAAAAATGGAGGAAACAGGGGCAGCACAAGGTATGACTAGAACTGGCAGAGTTTATACACCTGAGAATTTAGGGGAACAAGCAAGGAAGCTGCATCTAAGTCGCCTATTGTTGAAACGGGTGCTGATGATCTTTGGAAAAAGGTACAAGCAAGAGATTACTTTGTTGTTGACCACTTGAACAAAAGTCCCGCTCAAATATCCATCTTGTCACTACTGCAAAACTAAGACACACATGGGAATGCTTTGATGATAGTGTTGAGTGAAGCTTATGTACCCACCAACATCACTAGTGGGGAGATGGCTAACATGTCGGGAAGGTATTGGAGAGCCGCAAAATCACCTTTCATGAAGATGAATTACCACCAGACGGACTAATTCACAATAGGTCACTACATATCACGGTGCAATTTGAGGATAAGTTCATCGCCAAGGTCTTGATAGATGGAAGTTCAAGTCTCAACATATGCCCACTGACTACTCTGAAGAGATTGGGTAAAGGCCTGCACGAGATACGAATGGGAAGCATCAATGTGAAGGCGTTTGATGGATCTCAAAGAGCCACCATCGAAGAAATCAACCTCAGTCTACAGATGGGCCCGACTTGGTTTGATGTCGAGTTCCAAGCTATAGATATATCTGCTACTTACAACCTATTGTTGGGATGACCATGGATACATGTTGCTGGAGCAGTGTCTTCAACCTTGCATCAGGCGGTGAAGTTTGAATGGAATCATCAGGAGGTGATTATTCATGGAGATGGAAGTAACCCCATCTACACCAATCAGACCGTCCCAGTCATTGTAAACAAGATGAAGCTGGGTGGAGAACATACCTTTGCATTGAGCGAGGCAATGCAATTGAAAAGGATCGATAGTGGAGAAACAAGATAGCAAGCATACTGCTATGGACAGGGTATGAACCCGACAAGGGTCTTAGAAAATATCTTAAAGGGATCACCAAACCCGTACAACAACAGCGTCATGGCACAACTTTTGGACTCGGATATGATACACGTAGCAGGAATACCAGACATTCCATCAAGCTGACATGATGTGGGGATCCGCGGACGATAAAGTTTTAGCTGGCATGAATAAGCTATATCTAGATAAATAGGATATGGACTGCAGTGCAATAGTTGAGGAGGAAGAGGAGGAGGAAGACCTTACCATTCAAACCGTGGAGAAAGGAGTGGTTCTCAAGAACTAGACAGTTGCACCATCCCGGGCCCATCAAGTTCGTGGGTAGCCTGGCAAAATTAGCATGAATTACTTTTAGAAAATAGTTTTGATCATTTGAGACATATTTCGGTATTTTGTTTTGAAATAATTGCTCGAGTCATCGAGCGCACTTGTTGACATTTTTTTAAGATTTTATTAATACATTACCGCTTTTCGTATTTATTATTATTTTTTACATTTTCTTTTTCAGCATTATTATTACCTATCCCGATGAGCCTATGACTATGACATGTAGTGAGACAACGCAACTTAAGGATAGTGGCTCAGAGGATCTGGAAGATGATATAATACCTGAGGAAATCATCAGAGAAGTGGAAAATTTTGAAAACAAACCAAAGTCTAATTTGGAGGAAACTGAGACCGTTAACTTAGGGGATTCCAAAACGGTCAAGGAAACACGTATAAGCATTCATATATTACCGTCAGATAAGGAAGAGTACATCAGATTCCTAAAAGAATATAAAGACATCTTTTCATGGTCCTACGGTGATATGACTAGTTTGAGCACATCCATAGTGGCTCACAAGCTACCAATTAATCCCATGTGTCCACCAGTAAAGCAGAAGCTCAGAAAATTCAAGCTGGATATGAGTTTGAAGATAAAATAGGAGGTAACCAAGCAAATCAAAGCCATGGTTCTCCAAGTGGTCGAATATCCAATTTGGTTGGCCAACATTGTGCCAGTTCTGAAGAAAGATGGGAAAGTTTGAGTATGTGTCGATTACCGAGAACTGAACAGAGCAAGTCCCAAGGATGATTTCCTATTGCCCAACATACACATACTGATTGACAACTGTGACAGGCATGAGCTCCAATACTTTGGGGATTGCTTCGCAGGATACCATAAGATCTGGATTGATGAAGAGGATGCCGAAAAGAAAACCTTCATTACACCATGGGGGATATATTGTTACAAAATGATGTTGTTTGGTCTGAAGAACGTCAGAGCAACCTACACAAGAGCCATGACAACCATCTTCCACGACATGATTCACAAGGAAATAGAGGTGTACATGGATGACGTTATAATCAAATCTAGAAGGAGTTCGGATCATATAGCAGACTTAAAGAAATTTTTTGACCGGCTTCAAAAATATAATTTGAAGTTGAATACTGCAAAATGTGCCTTCCAATTCCTTGCTGGAAAATTGTTAGGATTCATCGTCAGTCGCCGAGGGACTGGGTTGGACCCATCAAAGGTCAAAACTATCTAAGACCTACCATCTCCGAAGAATAAGAAAGGTGTGATGAGTTTTTTAGGGCGTCTTAATTACATTAGCTGCTTCATAGCACAATCAACTGTGATATGTGAGCCAATCTTCAGGATGCTGAGAAAAGATGCTGCAACAAGTTGGACTGAAGAATGCCAGAAAGCCTTCAACAAAATCAAGGAGTATTTATCTAAACCACACATTCTGGTCTCACCAAAACCAGGAAGACCTCTGCTGCTTTATTAGTCCGTACTGGATGGGACTTTTGGTTGTGTTTTGGGACAACATGGTGAAATTGGAAGAAATGAGCAGGCAATATATTATCTGGGCAATAAATTCACGCCTTACGAAGCCCGGTACTCTTTGTTGGAATGCACCTATTATGCTTTGACGTGGATAGCTTAGAAGTTGAGGCATTCTTTCTGTGCATACACTACATATCTCATATCAAGGATGGATCCGCTAAAATATATTTTTCAGAAACCCATGCCTAAGGGTAAGTTAGCAAAGTCGCAAATATTGTTGAGTGAATTCAACATCGTCTATGTAACTCAGAAGGCAGCCAAAAGGCAAGCATTGGCGGATCATCTGGCAAAAAATCCCGTAGACGGAGAATACGAACCATTGAAAACATATTTTCCCGATGAGGAGGTATCATTTATGGGAGAAGATATCACCGAGGCATATGATGGTTGGAGAATGTTCTTTAACGGAGCAGCAAACTTCAAAGGAGTGGGTATCAGAGCTGTCTTAGTATCAGAGACTGACTAACACTATTCGGTATCCACAAAACTCAGGTTTCCATGCACCAACAATAAGACAGAATACGAGGCTTGCATTTTGGGGCTTAGGTTGGCCATTGACATGAATGTTAAGGAGCTATTGGAAATTGGAGAGTCCGATCTTTTTGTGCATCAGGTTCTAGGAGAATGGGCTACGAAGAACACCAAAATATTACCATATTTGCACTTTGTACAAGAGCTGATCAAGAGGTTCGCAAAGATAGAGTTCAAATATGTTCCAAGGATTCAGAATGAGTACATATGCGTTAACCACTTTGTCTTCCATGATACAACACCGAGACAAGAATTTCATTGATCCTATCCAAATAGGGATTCATAAGTAGCCAGCTTATTGTGCTCATGTTGAAGAAGAGATTGACGGAAATCCATGACTCCACGACATCAAGAAGTACCTAGATATGGGAGAATACCCGAATACTGCTACCCATACTCAGAAGCGCATACTTCGAAGATTAGCCAATCATTTCTTTCAAAGCAATTGAATTTTATATAGGAGTCCTAACCTGGGATTACTATAGTGTGTCGATGCCAAGGAGGCATCAAGGTTGCTTGAGGAAATACATGCTAGAATTTGCGGACCGCACATGAATGGTTTCATCATAGCTAAGAAGATACTAAGAGCATGGTATATCTGGATGACTATGGAAACAAACTGCATCAAGTATGTTCAGAAGTGTCACCAATTCCAGATACATGCTGACATGATACGAGTACCACCCACTGAACTCAATGCAACAAGTTCACCCTTGCCTTTATCCGTTGGGGTATGGATGTCATCAGCCCAATCGAGCCCGCTACTTCAAACGGGCATAGGTTCATTCTGCTGGCCATAGACTACTTCACAAAATGGGTTGAAGTTGCATCTTATAAAGCTGTAACTACGAAGGTCGTAGCGGATTTGTTCGGGACCGCATTGTTTGTCGATTCGGAGTACCAGAGTCAATCATCACTGACAATGCCGCCAATCTCAACAGCGATTTAATTAATGCCATGTGTGAAACATTCAAGATCAAGCATAGGAACTCCACAGCTTACAGACCATAAATGAACAGAGTCTTGGAAGCCGCCAATAAGAACATCAAGAAGATATTGAGGAAAATGGTGGATAATTACAAACAATGGCACAAGAAGATGCCATTTGCTTTACTTGGGTATCGTACCACAGTTCGCACATCAACTGGGGCAACTTCCTACCTACTGGTTTATGGTACTGAAGCCATTATTCCTGCCGAAGTAGAAATCCCTTCTCTAAGAATCATACAAGAAGCTGAGCTCAGGGATGCAGAATGGGTATGAAGTCGCTATGAACAACTAGCTCTCATTTATGGGAAAGAATGAATGCAGTATGTCACGGTCAACTCTACCAGAACAGAATGGCAAGAGCTTTCAATAAAAGGGTCAAGCCAAGGCAATTCACACCGCGGTAATTGGTGATAAACTGAATCTTCTCGCATGAGGATGAAGCCAAGGGGAAGCTCTCACCCAACTGGAAAGGTCCCTACATGGTTCATTGGGTATTGACATGAGGAGCACTTATACTTGCAGAAATGGATGCATAGATTTGGTCGAAACCTATCAATTCGGACGTAGTTAAGAGATACTATGTTTAAGATTGCTTGAATTTTCTATTTGATGTAACTGAACTACGCTTGACCTGATTCCCATTTTAGAGGGGATACGTAGGCAGCCCTGTGGGTCCGGTCACATCCTAATAAAATCTTCATTTCCCCATGATCAGAAACTGGGCAAGATATCGAGTTTGTTCGATTACATCACATTTGGAACAACCAAGGAATGTATTGTCATGAGTATGCATTTAAACTGGGTCAGAATTTTGAGGAGGACCCTCAAAATTCTATAATCAAAGATGTTGCAATGTCTCTAAATGTGTCGCAGTCACCGGTTCATCTAAATTATTTGATCTCACGCATTATCATATATTTCAAACAACTACATTTTTGCAAATAATTTTATCAAATGCATACATGCTTTTCAAAAACTTCGTTTCTACGGTAGCCAAATGTTACCCATGGTGACTCAAGCAGGACCCCAAGACAGGAGTAAAGGCGAAGCAATGAATCAAGAGAACGAACCAACCGCCCCCTGCAAAACTCATAATTTTTCTTTGAATGCAGGCACAATGAACATAACAGTAACATTCACAAAAACATAGACGCAGCAAAATCGATATCCTCATAAACACATCAAGATAAGAAATACTTTACTCTCTCGCAACTGATCATTGCTTTTCTTGCATAGGGCTACACATTTCCTTATCTTGCATGAGACTAAGCACTGTCTCCATTTATTGCATGAGGCTAAGCATTGCCTCTGCAAATGCTGAGACTAAGAACTGTCTCCATTTCTTGCATGAGCTAAGCATTGCCTCCGTAATTGCATAAGGCTAAGCACTGCATTTCCTTGCATGAGACTAAGCACTGTCTCCATTCCTTGCACGAGACTAAGCACTGCCTTCGTAATTGCATAATGCTAAGCACTGCCTTTCTTTGCATGAGACTAAGCATTGTCTCCATTTATTGCATGAGGCTAAGCATTGCCTCCGTAATTGCATAAGGCTAAGCACTGCCTTTATTTAAATGAGACTAATAATTATCTCCATTTCTTGCATGAGGCTAAGTATTTCCTCCATAATTGCATAAATTCTAAGCACTGTCTTTCCTTGCATGAGACTAAGCACTGTCTCCATTTCTCGCATGAAGCTAAGCATTGCCTATATAATTGCACAAGGATAAGCATTTCCTTTCTTTGCATAGGGGTAAACACTACCCTCACCATCGCATGAGGCTAAGCATTGCTTCTCCTTGTCAAATACTAAGCATTGTCTCATTTCCTTATATGAGACTAAACATTACCTCCACTACACTACATAAGACTAAAAACTGCCCTCATCTCATATAAGACTAAGCCTTGTCTTGTCTCGTCCTTGCATATAACTAAGCATCATATCTTTACACTTCATAGGCTGAAACATCGCCATTTTTTTCCGAAGGCTTCATGGTCCAAAGGAACCATCCTCATGGCCTGAAGACACCATTCCATGGTCTGAGGATCTCTCGAAACTGTACATGATTATTCAAAGGCATAATAGTCCGTAGGCACCATCCTCATGGCCCGAGGACACCATTTCATGGCCTGCGAATCCCTTATCATACGCTTCATGGCCTAGGACGTCATTGTCCAAGTACATCATCCTCATCATCTGAAGACAACCTTCATGGTCCAAAGGGAATTTGCATCATGTTTAAATTGTCATAATAACCCACATATATTTGCATGCACTGTGTTTTAAGTTTTTCAGGTAATTTGGGAGGTAACTGTTCTACAAACGGGACCAATCTTCACTCCATTTTTCGTTCACATACTTGGACTACCTCAAACGCAACCGACTATCAATAATTGACTGCCTTTTTTATGATCGTTCGAACATTTGCCTCATACACCCGTAACGTCCAAAATTCGCATTCATGACTCCACCTAAAATTTTTCGTTACTTACAACACTATCCTACCCAAAGAACCTTTTCAAAACATATGTCCATTCTTATAGCAACTCCATCGGTTTTGTTCACCATTGGATCCAGAACTACACATGACCTGATTCCCGTAGCACCAAGGATATGTAGGCAACTCAGGAACCAGGGTTCGGCCCCCATTTTTCCAAATCCCATCATTCCCCACTCAATTCGGCCAAAATTGGTCATCATTTTCTTTACCCGACGACTCTTTCATCATTCCCGGGTAAAGAGGGACAGTTATTGATACCCAATCTTTCCCTCATATTTCTTCAAATAGTATATATATATATATATACTTTCAAGATATCATTTTGCATCATTATTAACTTACAAAGATTTATGCAAGTATTTTCTATAATTTTTATAATTTTTAAAGATTTAAAATTAATTTTTTCTTGCATCTAAATTGTTCAAATATTTATTAATTACCCTTCCAAACTATTTTGTGATGACTTACTCATCCAAATTTATTAATTGCAGCCATATATATGTTTCATAATATTTTACCCCATTTTATATAATTATATTTGTATCATTAGACTGTTTACACAATTTTGTAATAATAGCCTATACTCTATAGATAATTACACTATTTACACAAAAATAGCATCTTATATTCTTATAATGTTAGGTTATTATTTCAATAATGTTACTATATAGATAATATTTCTATTATTTATAAATTATTTTAAACAATTTTAGTGTATTTTATTGCGTAGCCCAAGATAGGGCTAATTTCGGACAAAAACCAGGACCAAAACAGCTAGCCCATCCCCATTAAACTCTTCAGCAGCCCAAATAAAACAACCACTTCATGACCCATTTTAAACAACCCTCCCCACTCTCTCTTCTATCTCAACCATTGATCTCAGAGATCAACGGTCCATAGACCCCCTCTCACTTTTAGTTAACCAAACTCCGAACCCTAATCTTCATTCCCCACCTAACAGCCGCCCCAAATTATGTCGAATGTTCTCTCGTCTCTGAAAGAAACCCTCGCAGCCGCCTCTAATTCTCTCTGATTCCAACCTAAACACGGAATCAATCCATCATTTACTTACCTATTTTGAGGCACTTCTATGGTGTATACGCGCTTGTGGTGTTACCTAAAGTTCTTGCCTTATTTTGAAAAGAACAATATTTTGAGATTTGGCTTGGTCGACTCTGATTCTGTGGGGATTTGAACCATTTCTCGTCTATATACATCATACAAGGAAGGATCCTTGATACTTGGTCTGATTCTCATACGTCTGGACCCAACTAAGGTTTGAGAATTTCCTTTTCCTTTGATGATTTGATTGCATGTGATATATTCTTTCCTTTCTTGTGTTTGACTGATAATTTTTTATATTTATCTGCTTAATTTGAACACTATATAAACCCCTCCCCAATTTCCCCATATGGGAGACCTAATTTTGATTCCTATTGCTCTCAATATACATTTATCTCACTCATTCACTTCTTCTGAGACACTTGATTATTTTCTGGAATCACCTTAGGAACTATCCCCTCATTCTCACTTATTTGATACTATCATGAAATTGAGCTATTGGCCAGTTGGAAGCCAAGGTCATCATATTATGTTGACCTTCTCCAGTGCAAGCACTGCTCGGGTAAATTTCGAGGCCCTTGTGAACTCTGAAGTACTGGGGGTTTAGGGTCTTTCGTCACTCACCTGCAATTGATGATGTTTCTGAGATTTTATTTATTTGTTTGTTTGCAACTGGTTAGTACCCTGCCCTCTATTAACTTTACTCATTTTGTTTGTGTTATGCGCACTAGGGTTTTTTTTTTATTTCTCTAGGTTAATTTTAATATTATGCTACTGCTTATACAATTCTGCTTGTTTTAGGACCACTTTGTACTCTATAGTTTCACTAGCTACAATTTTGTGCAAGTTTTGATGTTAACTCACACGAGGATAGCTAAGTTGATTCATGATGATTGCCTTGCTTTGCCAAAACCCTTTTGGGACTATGTTCTTGCTCAAATTACTCTATTCATGTTGAATCCTCCTATGTATAATTTTCTATTTCTCTGCAAGTTTTGTGACAATGATGTCTAAGTGCTTAGCTTAACATGTCAGCGTTAGTGCCTGCCCGTTATATGTGTCCAGCTTGATTAATTGCTCATCCTCATGTTTAAGTATAAACTGGTTTGTTGTTTGTCATGACTTAGATCCTCTTAGAGGAACAATGCATACCTAGAACCTATTGGAGTGTGTCTTTTCTAAGACTTTCATGTACAAACTGCCACTTCTCTAAAGTCACCCTGTGATTATATGAATTCTATATTCCAATACTATTACAATTCCTAGTCAAACTTGTTTCTTTGCTTTTGTGTGCTCACTGATCATTTCAACACTCCTAGGGTGAAATCTGACATATGCCTAGTAAATTCCATCTTTCTTCGTGTGATGCCTGCTTGCCTTATGAATGCTCACCTGTTCAATGTAAAACCTTGTGTAATGGTTGGTATTTACCTGAACAGTTCATATGTTAAGACTTGCAAATTAGTTGTCCTCATTAGGCTCTTATGTTGAAGTTTCTATGTTAAGTCTATATAATCTTGCCCATGACACTGTTAAATTCCCATGTTTGAACCCCTATTTAAGGCTCCTTAGGATAGTTCTGGACCAAGATGATTTCTGAAACTTAGTTTGAAATAATCCTACTGCTTTTAAACTCTGTTTCTGGTGTGATAAACATAAGCTTGCCTCATATGTGTGTTATATGTTTTCCCAATTTGAGCATGATCTTTCTTAGAATAATTTGCTAATTGCAGTTTAAGACTAGTTATGTTACTTGTGTGTCTGAATTTAGCATCCCTTAGCTTAATCATTAGCATCAATTGGACCTGGTATGTTGGGCCTACCTTTGTTCTTAAAGTTTTTGAAGTATACTGGTTGCACTTGGAGTTTGGGCCTGCTATCTGCATGAAGTCTTGAGCCTATTTGAAGACCCAGATGTACTATTGGGTTATCCTTTATTGTACTTGGGCTTGTAATTATTTAAAATTGATTTGTAATAGCTTGTAAAATTGAATGATTGGAAAATTAGTAAAAATGGAGCTGGGGTATTCTAACTGTAACGACCCGGCCGATCGTTTTGAGAGTTATAGCCCTGATCTCCTATTTATTGTTTCCCCCGTATCTTTTTATTCTTATGTGACTTGTCGGGAGGTTGTTGTTAGGGTTTCGGAGTGATTTAGGACACTTAGTTCCTAAAATGAAAGCTTAAGTCTTAGGATTTTGATTGTAGTTGGAATTGTATGAAGACAACTCCGGAATAGAGTTTTGTCGGTTCCGTTAGCTCTGTTGGGTGATTCTGGACATTAGAGTGTGTTCGGACTGTGAATTGGAGGTCTGCAACTGATTTTGGCTTGAAATGGCGGAAGTCAAATTTTAGAAGTTTGACCGGTAGTGCACTTTTTGATATCGGGGTCGGATTGGATTTCTAGAAAGTGGAGTAGGATTGTGGTGTCATTTATGACTTGTGTTCAAAATTTGAGGTCAATCCGACGTTATTTGATAGGTTTCGTCGTCGTTTATAGAATTTGGAAATTTCAAAGTTCATTAGGCTTGAATCCGTGTGTAATTCGTGGTTTGCTGTTGTTTGAGGTGATTTGAGGTTTTGACTAAGTTAGTATGGTGTTTTAGGACTTATAGGTATGTTTGGTTAAGGTCTCGGGGGCCTCGGGTGGTTAACGAATCATTTTGGACTTAGGAAAGATTGAAGATTTTCTGATATCTCCAGTTTTGGTGTCCTTCTTCGCGTTCGCGAAGAGGAACTAGAGGCAAGTTGATTTTTGTGCTTCGCATTCGCGATGTAGGTCCCCCGTTCGCGAAGCACTGAGGTACGTGGTCTACTCGTTCATGATGGATGTCCCACATTCGCGTTGAGGAACTGACCAGCTGGGTCCCCAGGCCCTTTTGCCTACGCGTTCGCGATGCTAGTACCAATCCCCCATATGGAGCCACCGTCGTTTCGTCTTGCATGTACTCTCTAGTCACCGTTATGGAAAACAATCCCCATCACCTGTAGTTATGGGTATCGGTTCGTCTAGTAAGCAGTCTTATTGATTGAAAACACACATGCGTTCGCGTAGGGATGAGTTGAGTGACCTTCACGTTCGCAATAAGGGCATCGCATTCGCGATGAAGGAATTCTGGGCTGGAATAAGTTACTTCATGCGAACGAGTGGGTGTGTCCGCGTTCGCGATGAAGCAATGTTTGGGCAGAATATAACATTTCAAAATCGAGGGTTTGGCCATTTTTATCAAAACTTGAAGTAGAGATCTCGGATTTGGACGAGATTTTGAGGGATTTTCACAGGCATCGATTGCACAATGATTCTACACTTGATTTTGGTTATATCCCACTAATATATCATTAGTTCCATCCTTTAATTTCGGATTTGGGGTGAAAATATTGGGAAAATGGGAGAAGTTCTTCAACAAATATTTTGGGTTTTTATTAGGATTTTGACATCGGATTTGGATAATTTTTGTATGAGTGAACTCGTGAGTGAATGTGTGTTCATATTTTGTAACTTTTACCCGATTTCGAGACATGGTCTTGGGTCAACTTTTTGGGGTGATTTCCTAATTTCTTGTTTTAGCTTTGATTTCATTAATTAGATTAGTTTCTTATAGTTATATTTATGGTGTGTAATTGATTTTGGCTAGATTTGGGCCATTCAGAGCCGGATATTCGTGAAAAAGGCATTCTTACCGATTGAGTGAGCTTGGTTCGAGGTAAGTGGCTTGCCCAACCTTGTGTGGGGAAAATCCCATAAGGATTTGGTACTGTTATGATATGTGAGCATCATGGACGCAAGGTGACGAGTGCGTACACGGGCTATTTGTTGTAAAACCTGACTTTTACTGAGTAATAACATGTTTCATCTTAATTGAGTTATACTAGCATGTTTAGTTATCCTGTTAGCCTAGAATAGCATGTCTACGTGTCTTAATTGTTTATCTGAACTCTGTGCAGCATGCTTAGTGGATTCCTTCTCCTTTTCTTGACTTGTACTTAGTCTAAGCTGTAGGTTTTCTTGCTGTAATTATTATCTCCATTGTTTAAGATGCGTATTTACTTTGGGACTAAGGGACGATATCCTGGGAGATCCCCCTACATATTTACTTTGGGACTACGGGACGGTATCCTGGGAGATCCCCTGCACATTTATTTTGAGACTACGATGTGATACCTTGGGAGTTCTCCCTATATATTTACTTTTGAGACTATGAGGAGGTACCTCGGGAGTTCTCCTTACATATTTATTTTGGGACTACGAGACGGTATCTCGGGAGATCCCCCTGTTGTTTACCAGTGTGTTGTACTGTTATTTTGCTATGTTTCCTTTTGTTAAATTCTAGTCTCTTATTATACTGTATATTCTCCTGCCTTATTTAATATTTACTAGTGGGCATGACCTGACCTCATCACTACTCTATCGAGGTTAGGCTTGGCACTTACTGGGTACCATTGTGGTGTACTCATGCTACTCTTCTGCACATATTTTCATGTGTAGATCCAGGTACCGCCTACCAGCCTCGCTATTAGTTGCGCATCTGCTACTGTTCCAGATACTTCAAGGTACGTCTGCCCGCGTCCGCAAACCTTGAAGTCCCCCTTTATCTCTTTTGTGTTATTCTTTCTTTACTTCTTCTAGATACTGATGTATAGAATAGTTAGACAAATTCTTAGAGGCTTGTGACTTATGATGTTCTGGTTCTTGGGGAAATTCTGTGTATATTTTGAGAGTTGGTTATTGTATATGTCGAGCGGCATTTCTTTCAGTTATTTAATTACATGTTGCTGTTAATTGTTAAGATTTATGCTTTCATTTTCATTGTTTCCACAAATGTTAGACTAATCTAGTCGTAGATACTAGGTGCCATCGCGACCTCTCACGGAGGGAAGATTGGGTCGTCACACTAATACTTGTATGAAAAGGTAGAGAATATGTCTATAGGGTCTATGTGCTCTATTTGTTGCTTAGCATGTGTATTTCTGTACACTGATAGACATCATGCTTATAGGAGTCATGAACACACTTCACTTAGCTTGTCAAACATGTTAGTTCCGACATCTGCTACACATGTTCCCATGTATTCCATTCAACACTCTTAGATAACATGTCTATAGGACCCGACAATGTAATATTTTTCACTTACCCAGATACCATGCCTATAGGACTTCAAATAATCCATCTATCAAATGCTTTAACTATTTTAGTGTACTTCTTATCTAGATATCATGGCTATAGGGTTCTAATACTCTAATCGACCATTCCCATTTTTTTCTATTACAATGTCGCATGTTTAAGATGCATGCCTATAAAACCAGCATTAGTAATTCAGAACTATGATTGTTATCACTAACTTTTTTAACGCAAAAATTATTATATATCATGTCTCTAGGACTTGAAACATTCAATTTTCCTACGCGTTAATCCAGAAGTTACTACGCTGCCCATGTATTACTTGAAACAAAATCACTTAGAAACCATGCGTATAAGATTTATAACGATTTAATCTATCTATGCATTAGCCTAAAAATGAAACATTACCTGTTTGATACTGGAATCACTTAGATATCATGCATATAGAACCAAAGGACTCTAAGTCTTAAGTTCGAAATGTTCTACTGCCTAATCTGAAAATCAATTTGTGTGCTTCTTTGTTTATGTGTGGAGGCTAACATGAGCCACTCTTTGCTATTATGTGCAGTCATGTTGTTTTGTATGCGCGATTAGTTTTTATCATTTTGAGAAATCTAAGTAAGTCTAGAACCACCCAAATAGAGGTCCAAAGCCTCCTGGACCATAGGGATGGGATGGGCGGTACACGCGTAGGACATGACTTATAATTGAATTAGAATAGTTTAGGTAAATAACTTCAACATAGTAATGGGGTAGCATGAGATGATAGTTTGTGCTCGCTGAATAATATGAGCAAATTTTATCTAAAAGGAGTTGCAAAGTATTATTTATGTTGCACGGGGTGATCCTTTAGGCTAAACAACTTAGGACCCCCCCCCCCCTCCTTTATATACTCGCTATTCACACGTAGTCGTTTAATATAGACCATTGTAGTTGTATCCGTGTAGTCCTTAAAGATTTGTACCAATTCTCATTTGTGCTATAATGAAACTCTTCGACTTTTATATCTGATCACCTACCTAATCCACATAGTCTTAAGTTCGGTCGGGACCCACAGTTGTGGACCTCGAAGAGTGTCTAACACTTTGTTTTTTGAGGTAATTTGAGCTCTTACCCGATCTTTGGTGGCGTTGACTAGTCAATCAGGGTTATTTGCATAACAGGTGCCCTAACGCACCTCAAAACTGTTAGGTGGCGCTCTTCTCTTTTAATACCCATTTAAAATAGTTATCACATGTCGAAACCTGATTTTGTGAGAAAAAAGGGGAGAAAGGGTTAATCAATCATTAGCCAACCCAATTATTGGATAAGTTCCAGGATCATATAAGGAAGTTTTTTACACAATGGGATCAGTTGGAGGAGCTTCAGCTAGGAATGGATCCAATGGAACGATAACTCCTAGAGACACTGTTCAGATAGTTGATCGGCCTAGAGGTGTCCCATTGGAGATTTTGGGGAAGGAAAAGGTTGAAAAGGTAGATGTTAATATATTAAATGATTCAGTGATGGAAACTCAACAAACAGCTCAAGGCAGGACCACCGATCTTAATGGAACAGTAAAATCTGGGAAACTGGCTACAGTGATTGCTGGGAGCCCTAATTTGGGAGATGTGTATACCTTGCAGTTCAAATAGATTCAAGAGACTATGAGAGCTAAGGAATTGAATGTTGGGGTATTGAAGGAAGATACAAATAGGGCTTATGATCAAATTGAGTTTCCTGCAAAGGAAGGAATTTCTGAAACTGAGCATAACAATAATGACATTCAAGTCGTTGCACCTGTAGTGGATGATCCTAGCCTACTAGCTGGGAAAACATTTAGTGTTACCAGTGCAATTTTATATAAGGTAGTTCTTATTAACAACAAGGGACAAAGGGATCTAGGAATGATTACTAAAAATCATGAACCAAATCTATTAGCCCTTCAAGTGGTAGATGATGACAAAGAAGATCAAGAAGAATTGGGTGAATATATTGAAGAAAAATCGACAGCAGCAAACTTTCAATAAGTAGCTATAATTTGAGACATCTCACCTAAGAGTGTGGGCACAAAGAAATCAGCTAGCAAACCTGCAAGGAGACAAAATAAAGACAACAAAGATAGTGTACCTTTAAGCGTGCAACCAAAGAGGAGTGTGATCTCTAATTCCAAATAATCTTATGGATAATGCTTTAGTTTGGAATATGAGGTTGATAAAGGCACAAAAATCTTTCAATACGTTGCTTAACCTACATAGAAAATACAACTTTTATTTGATAGGATTGATGGAACCTTGGCACGATATCAACAAGCTGGAGGAGTGTAGAAGGAAGCTAAGGATTCATTCTGCTTATGCTAATATGAATGGCAAGATATGGGCTTTTGTTGATAGAAATATTGATGTTGACATTTTGATAGACATGGAACAACAAATGACAATGAAGTTGTTCCACAGGATCTGCACAAGGAGTTATATGTGACATTAGTTTATGCCAAATGTGATGCTATAGAAAGAATTGAACTTTGGGACTAAATGTATCCTTTAGCCTTAGATATGGAATCTCCTTGGCTTGTTGGATGAGATTTCAATGTGATTCTATCAGAGGAGGAGAAATATGGAGGCCTACTTGTGCACTTGAGTGAAGTAGAAGACTTTGCACATTGTGTGGATACATGTGCATTGTATGACCTGGGATTCAAGGGGAGTTTGTATACTTGGTGGAATGGGAGGTCTGATATTGACTTCATATTTAAGAGGCTTGACAGCTTCTTTGAAAATCAACAATTACTTGATCTATTCCCAGAATTTGAAGTTGAGCACCTGATCAAGTATGGTTCTGACCATGCTCCTCTCCTGTTATCCTATAACATTGATATAGTCCAGGTTTAGAAATCCTTCAAATTTCTTAATTTTTGGGCTAAGCATGAGACTTTTCTGAAGGTGGTGAAGGAGAATTGGGTGACTGGTGGCATAGGAAATCCATTTATCTTATTTCAAAACAAGTTGAAAAAGGTGAAGGCAGCACTGGCAGTGTGGAGTAAGGAGACCTTTGGAGACATATTTAAGCAAATGTCATCACTGGAGAATGTTATTAAGGTTCATGAGGTGGAGTTTGAGTTGAATCCAACAACACAAAATAGAGCTAAATTGTAAAAGGTAGAATCTGATCTTATAAGTATTATCACCTTGAGGAGTAATTTTGGAGACAAAAGGCTGGAATGCAATGGTTTAAAGATGGAGATAGAAACACCAAATTCTTCCATGCTCATGTTAGTGGAAAAAGGAAAAGGTTGCAGGTCACTAGGATACTAGATGATAATGGCAATTGGATTGATTCATAGGAAGGAATGGCTAAGGAGGTAGTTGATTTCTTTCAAGCACGGTTCACAGAAGAAAGAGTTCCAATAAACTTTGATATCATTCAACATGTTTCTAAAATGATTACAGATGAGCAAAATGAAAGGTTGTGGGCAGAACCTACAATGGAGTAGGACAGGCAGCAATATTTTGATTAAATGGAGATAGTGCCAGTGGTCCAGATGGATTCAGTGGTCAATTTTATTAGACTAGCTGGGAGATGATATGTGAAAATGTGCTCAATATGTCAGGTCTTTCTATTGTGGTGTTGAACTTTCAAAGTTCATCACCCACACAAATCTTATACTACTTCCTAAGAAGAATAATCTAGCTACATTTTCAGATATGAGGCAATCAGTTTGAGAAATTTTTCACACAAAATCATATCCAAAGTTGTTCATGAGAGGTTAGTAGACCTACTACCTTCTTTAATCTCTTCTAATCAGGCAGGTTTTGTCAAAGGAAGGAGCATAGTGGAGAATATATTTCTAACTCAAGAGAACATAATTGGCACTAGATTGAGAGGAAATCCATATAATGTGGTAATCAAATTGGACATGGCAAAGGCTTATGATAGAGTCTCGTGGTTGTTTTGGACAAAGGTGCTGAGGCAAATGGGGTTTGGAGAGGTGTTCATGGACATGATCTTTAGATTGGTGTCCAACAATTGGTACTCAATTCTCTTGAATGGGCAGGCCAATGGTTTCTTCAAGTCTTCAAGGGGAGTGAATCAAGGAGATCCTATTTCTCCTACTTTGTTCATTCTAGCAGCTGAAGTGCTTGGGAGAGCCTTGGATTCCTTGTTTGACAATCCAGATTTCATAGGATTTGGTATGCCAAAGTGGATGTAGATGACACAATTATTTTATGTTCTTCTCATTGTGGGGCAGTACACCTTATCATGAATGTATTGGAGGAATATGAGTCAGCTTAAGGTCAGAAGACCAACAAGGAAAAGTCTTCCTTTTATATGCATGAAAGTGCACCTGCAGATGAAGCTAACATATTCCATTTGATCACTGAGTTTCAAAGACACCCCTTTCCATTTACATATTTGGGATTCCCTATATTCTACAGTAGGAGGTACAAATATTTATACAAACATCATATTGAAAGTGCAAGAGAGACTATCATCATGGAAGGGTAAGTTACTATCAATTGGTGGAGGGGCAATATTGATCTCACATGTGTTAGAAAGCATGCCAATTCATCTCTTGTCAACAGTGAATCCACCTGCATATGTGATCAACTAATTTCACAATATGTTTGCTAGATTTTACTTTAGCAACTCAGGTAATGGAAGAGCAAGACACTGGGCCTCATGGGACAACTCGTGTCTGCCTAAAAGTGAGGGAGGTTTTGGCTTCAGATCTTTACATGATGTGTCAAAGGCTTTGTTTTCCAAGCTTTGGTGGAACTATAGAACAAAAGACACATTGTGGTCTACATTTATGAGAAACAAGTATTGTAAGAAGATTAATGAGGTTCTAGTACCTTGGAGAGAAGGATCTCATGTTTGGAGGAAAATGCTACAAATGAGAGATGAGGTGGAACATCAACTATGGTGGGAATTGAAGAATGACAATTCCTAGTTTTGGTATGATAATTGGACTGGAGTTGGAGCTCTTTACCATGCTTTAGGTCCAGATCATTGGTGTGATTAATCCATGAAGCATGTTGATGATGTGGTGGAGAATGGGGCATAGAATGAAGTGTTATTGAGGGAGTTACTGCCTGAGGAGTTAGTTGACCATATCCTAGAAACAAATGGCCAATTTACAATGAAGTCTGCATGGCAATACATAAGGAAGAAAAGAGAGGAAATAAAGTTATAAACGATTTTTGGGGTGAAGGGTTTGCCTTTCAAGATCAACTTTTCATGTGGAGGTTATGGAAAGCAATGATGCCTTTAGATGATTGGTTTCTAAGGCTGGGGTACTTCAGAAATTCAAGATGTTGGTGTTGTAGTAATCCTAAAGAAGAAACACTACCTCATGTCTTCTTGACATCTCTAGCTGCCAGGTTTGTGTGGAATTACTTTGGTGCATCTACAGGAATCAAAACACAAAGGAAGCAACTGGTACAAGTGATAAATGAATGGTGGGGTAAATCTGGGAATACAAGTTTGAAGGCAGTATATCAAGTAATGCAAGCTTGATTGTCTGGAACTTGTGGAAGAAGAGGAATTCTGGAAAGCATTGGAAGAATATGTCTATTAATAGGTTGATTTTCCAGATATCAACCTCAATCCAAATGCTGCTGAAAGTTAGGAGACCATGCATCAAGGGTGTCACAGCAAACTGGCCAGACCTACATGAGAAGTTAGCTCATCATGTTCCTAAGCTGATATATACTAAAGTTTTGTGGCAATTACCTCCAGTGGGATGGATAAAATGCAATACTGATGGGGCATGTAGATGGGACAATGGAAGAGCTTCATATGGTTTTTGTATAAGGGATGGAATAGGAGACCTCATCTATGCCCGGACAGATGCAGTAGAGGATGCAACAAACAATATAGTTGAGGCACAAGCTATTCTGGAGGCTCTAAGATATATAACTCAAATGCAATTTCATCCATGCATAATTAAAACTGATTATTTACTTATGAAGAATGTGCTGGATGAAATTTTAGAACCACCTTGGAACATAGACAATCAGGTTGATGAAATCGAATCATTATTGTCTAGGGGTGTATTTCAGTTAGTCCATGTATTGAGGGAAGGTAACAAGTTAGCTGATCAACTAGATAATGTGACATTGGACCAACAACATATGCAACAAGTGCATTCATTTTGTGAATTGGACATACAAGGGAGGAAGATATTGAATAATGACCAACTTCAAATACCCTATTTGAGGGTAAGAATTGCCAAGTCAAATGCTAATTGATGAAGGATATAGATGATATGAAGAATAAGGGGGAGAGCATACTAGTTAAGAAGAGTAGGATAATGTATTGTGGAGAAATAAGGCAAGCTATAGGGGATGAATATCACATGACACTTCCAACTCAAATCCTTTGGGAGGAGATAAGGAAGGATTTTTTTCTCTAACATGTTTGTTGATTTTGCAGGTACTTTGGAGGGGGTTTGGCTCAATGTTTTGGATAAACCTATTAGGATGGTATTAGTATCTTTGATACTCATTCCCTATAGGTGTAACCACTACATAGGTCTGCCAGAGTATTCTCTCAAAAATGCAATGAGAAGGCTGCTCACAAGCCTATGCTACTTGAGCCACATCCATGTCCAGTATGGAGGAAACGGGAAGAGTTACACTATGGAATGCAAATCCCTTTGAATATACTAATTCCTGATGATCACATAAGGTAAGAATCACATAGTTCATCAAGCCACAAGGTCCAGTGACACGCGCAAGAATATACTACTTCCCATATTAGGTATGGTTGCCCATGGGACTTTACAGCTTTGGCGGGCCAGTTCAGCAAGTATTGGAGGAGCTACCATGTACTTTTTTCATCTATTACACATAAGTAATCTACATATAATAGGTTTATTACTAGATTGTCTGGGTATGATCATGTAACAAGGAGACAAAGTCACAACAATGTCCTTACCACCTACACTTGGATAGGTATAATAGAATGCATTTCGTGAATTTTTTGTAAAAAGAAGGCATTGCCAAGCTTAAATACCAATTGTAGACATCAAATGAAGTTTCCAGATGACCAAGACATCAATTACAATTGCGTAGATTCAAACGCAAAGAAGGCCAACCTTAGTAGGAGATGTTGCAAGTTGAATTCAATTAGGTTGTCTCAAGGTTTATCGTTGTTGATTCTTTTTGTACTATCAAAGGATTGTTTTGCACAAGACTCTGATAATAGGTTCCATGTGCTTTCATGTTTTACGCACTTACATTTTGTGAGACCTCTAGACACATGTTGTTTTATTTTGATTATCTTAATAAAAACACCACTATGCAACCAGCCTAGTGGTATATTTGCTAAAAAAAACTATTTCAAACACTATTGATTGCCAAGCACCGGTAACGGCGCCAAAATTTAACGAGCTTAAACCACACACCTAAATTGCTCGCTAGTTAAAGATAGTATAGTGTAATATCATATCCACAAGGATTGGAGTTCAACAATATATTAGTAGTTTCTAGCTTAATTGCTATCCAAGATAATCAACAGTTGAGAATAACGGGAATTAGAACTAAAATCAACTAAGAATCTAGATCTAATTAACTATGAACAATCGCAACAAAAGTGAGTAAATAAGATATCAATGGGAGAAAATAGGGGTTGATTGGATAGGTGCAAGATAATTGTCTGGGATTTAACTCTAGTTAATTCACTCCTAATATTCAAGCGAGTCTCTCAACCTCACAATATGAACCAATTTAAGATTGGTGAAGATATGCAAGTATTCATAATGGATTGGTCTTTAGGAGAACCTCTTTCGATTATCCTCCTAACTAGGTCTAAAAAATAATTTAACTAGCCTCTTTCGATTACTATGAAGAATCAATGAATTCAACCAATAAGATAATGCAAAAATATCACAAGTTATGCCTCTCTCGATTACATGAACATGTGAATATAAATGCAACAATTAAAACACTCAAAATGATTCAATACATAAAAACTAGAGTTAATATCCACATACAAATATACATACTCCAAATCCATCAATCCCTTCATCACAAATATAAAGAAAAATATAAAATGATTCATACTCTTGTCTTGAGTGAGGATTGAATGATGAATTCCTTGTGCTTTTGCTTATCCAACTCCTCCTTAGCCTCCTTAGGTCTTAGATGTATTAAAATTCCCAAAAATAATATTTTTTTCATGTATTTATACCAAGCAGGGTCAGGCCCAGATGAAAACACCTAGCGATTCAAGCTCTTACTCAATTAAAGTGCAGTAAATTAGAGTGCAATAAGCGACTAAAATATGAGATTATAGCCTACCATCACCAACCGAAGTCATGAGGGAGTATTTTTTTACCCTGCCCTTATACTTGTCTTAATTGCACTGAGGGAAATGCAAAACTTTTATGTATGGACGAGGGGTATTGATGAGTTTTGGTATGCTTGACACTTTTTTATGCCATTGGTTGATGTTATGTTTTCTTTTTAGTCTTTTCTCATCTTTTATTTTTGTTGATCTTTTGTTTTACATTTTCTCGGAATTAGCAATAACCTCTTTGGGTTTTCTTTGTCGTGGTTCTTTCCCAAAGATGCAACTTGAAACTGGGATTCTTTTTTTTTGGTGTCGATGTCCCAAAGTCAACTTTTGACTTGTTTGGTACCAATAGTACTTAGATGTATGCCTTGAAACAACTTCCCATGAAATGCATGCTTTTGAAAATTCCAGGAAGTAGTTGAGTTAATTATTCTTTTCATGATTCTTAGGTTCAATTGTTAGCTTTAATGTCACTATATAGTTTTTAGGATATGGAAACTTTTTATATTCATGTGTTTCAATTGGAATTTGAATATATATATATATGCTTTGAATGTGCATGATCCATATGATGTGATGTTGTTGTTGAGTTCTTTTGTGTCAATTGTGGTTTAGAACGTACCCCAAGTGTGTTTCGAGGTGAAATTCTAGGTTGTCTTACTTTCGAAAATTAGTTCAGGCTTTCTTTGGACCGCTTGACAAGATTATCCTAGGCAACCCTTTTGATCCTTTAGCCTTTTATTATCAACCACATTACAAACCCTTTTTCCCTTCTTATGATAACCTCTTTTGATGCCCTGACTTTCTTAAACACTTGAAATTACAATCCAGGACAAAAGCCTAAGTTTGGGGAATGAGATGGAAAAAGTGTGAGCCACTACATGAATGAGCATGGTGAGTGGGATGAAATCTTGGCATTAAAGCAAGAACCGAATGAGCCACCAACTTTGGGAACTCTATAGAACCATAGTGAAAGAACGTCTTAATAAAAATATGACCGAGAACATGTTGCAAAAAACCTTCTACCGTGGAATTAATAGAACCAATCAATATGTAGCGAACCAACTTGCCAGTGGAAAATTTATGACCACGCCTTACCCGGAGGCTTGTTCCATACTTGAATAGATGGTGGAGACGTCATCCGCTTGGCAATCCCGATCAAATGTTCCTCAAGGGGATCCTAATATGATTTAGCTCAACAAAGAGTTGCAAGATCATGGTCAAGCCATTGCCGAGTTTTTCACCACTATGAATCAAATTGCAAAGCGCAAATTCAACAAACTCAAGCATCGTAGCAAGTACATGTCGTGGAAGGTGTTCATGTCTTGGGTTCACGGAAAGTACATGCCGTGGAAGGTGTTCATGTCTTTGGTTCTAAGCAAATATGAAGGGTAATCAACATCAACCTCAAGAGAAGATATTATCACAAGATAATGGACGATACACTCAAAATGATCCTTATTAAGAGCAAATGAGGAAGTTCAATTTGTGAGTAACTATCAATATCAACGAGGTAACTTTCAAGGATCTAGTTAAGGACAATGGATTCCGAGTAATAACCAAGGCACTTGGGGAAATAATAGCCAAGGCACTTGGGGAAATAACAATCAAGGAACTTGGGGAAATAACAATCAAGGAAACCAAGGTTGGAGTGGCAGTAACCAAGGTTATCGAGGTGGTGGATCTTCCCAAAAATATCAAAAAAGATCCTACCAACCTCCTCCATACAACAACCAAGGTGACTCTTCAACTAATAACTAACTTTTAGGGATGATGGAAAGGATGATCAAGAATCAAGAGAAATCCGACAAAGAGAGGCGGGAAATGAATCAAGTGGTGGCTTCTCATACCAATTCAATCAAGAAAATTGAGACTCAATTCGGTCAAAATGTGAGACCAAAAAGATCATTGCTTAATGACACGATTACAAATCCAAAGAGCTATGAGGGTATACAACGAGTGTTTGCCATTTCCACAAGGCAGAGCAAAATTCTAAAGAAGAGATCCATTGTAGTTGAGGATGATGACGACGAAGAGGATTTTCCCCTCAAATATGCTTTTCCTAAGGTTAGGAGTCCCAAATTTTCTAAGGTGGCTCTTCTCAGGTTGATGATTCTCCTAAAGTTGATGAAGTTCCTAAGGAAGATATACCCCTCATGGTGAATGAGAGCCTCGAGGTGATTGAAGTTCCCAAGTGTGCGGTGCCAATAGTAAGTCCAATTGTTGTTGAAGAGGTTCACCAAGCACCAAGAACCTCTCAAAATACAAGGGAAGTACCTTTAAAATAAGAAAGAACCAATCAGTAAAGCAAGCAAGGAGGCACCTAGATTGTACAAGCAATTATCGAGACCGCCTCCTCCGTTTCCATAAAGATTTGCAAAGCAACAATAAGGAGGCCAATTGAAAAAGTTTTATGATATGTTGAATCAAATAACCATCAATGTGCCTTTTGTGGAAGCTCTTGAAAAGATGTCGGGTTATGCTAAATTCATGAAGAACTTGGTCACTAAGAAGAAGAATGCTAATTTTGAAACCATCAAGGTCACCAATCAATGTAGTGTAATTATCTCACAAACTGAGATTGAAAAGATGGAAGACCCGGGGGCTTTTACTATTCCTTGTGCTATTAGGTTGACAAGCTTCGCAAAAGCTTTGTGTGATTTGGGAGCTAGTATCAATTTGATGCCCTATTACGTATTCAAGAAGTTAGGTTTGGGGGATCCTAGACCTACCATAATGAGAGTGTTAATGGCAGATCAAACATTGAATAAACCATTAGGTGTCATCGATGATGTCCTTGTCAAAGTGGATCGATTCTATTTTCCAGCCGACTTTGTAATATTGGATTGTGAAGTGGATGTAGAAATTCCAATCATCCTTGGCAGACTTTTCTTGGATACCGGGCAAGCTATTCGTGATGTTAAAGTGGGAGAGATCAAATTTAGATTGAATGATGAAGAGGCAATTTTTCATATACAAAAGTCAATGAAACAACCACATGACTATGGTGTGATATATGTAGTTGATGTGGTGGATGAAGTGGTTGACGATGATATGGAAGATATTTGCATGGAAGAAGCTCTACAAGCGCTTCTCCTCAATTCGAACAATGAGGCCATGTAAGGGTACAATGAAGCCGTGATGGCTAAGGAGGGACTCCCTTCATATTCTTACAAGCCCGAGAACATGTCACTTGACTTGGAAAATCGAGTTATCCTCCAATCAAACCTTCTACCATTAAGCCACTGAAGTTCAAGCCAGATTGCGTTGATCAAAGAACTTAAGAGTGTCTCACCTCAATGCAATGGATGAATTTCAGTTTCAAGCATATGAGAGTGATTTTTTTTTTTTGTATAAGCAAAGAGAGAAGTTCCTCCATATCAAGAAGATCATCAGAAGGAAGTTTCGCCCCGAGGACTTAGTTATTCTCTACAATTCAAGGTTTAATTTGTTTCCTAGAAAGTTGAAATCAAAATGGTCTGGGCCATTCAAGGTTATGCATGTTTACCCCTCTAGTGTCGAGGATTTAGAATATGGGGATGGCTTTAGAATCTTCAAAGTGCATGAGCATAGAATTCGACATTATTTAGGCCAATTTGATAGAGGAAAGTAGTTTCAAAAATTCAATTGGTGGAACCCTAATGACTTGATTGGTATTGGACTTTGCGTCGTGCCACGACATTAAATAAGGCTCTTCTTGGGAGGCAACCCAAGATCTTTTTCCTTTTATTCTTGCAATTTAATTTTGTATTGGTAGTTTAGTGTGTTCTTTTTTCCCCTTGCTTTGATATATTTTGGCCATTAAATGTGTGTAGGGTGCAGGTTTAAAGTGAAGAGGTTGAGCAAAATTGTCTAAGAAAAGATAGAGCAACAGGGGAACAATTGAATCAAATCGTGAGCTAAACCGTAGGACACACCGTGTCAATTTCCATCTATGCTCCACCACCAATCGTTGACCACAGTTTCATCAACTATTGGCAATGGTTGAGCCTGCCACCCTGCTCGGATTGAGGGAGTTTGATGAGTTTTGGTATGCTTGACACTTTTTGATGCCATTAGTTTATGTTATATTTTCTTTTTAGTCTTTTCTCTTCTTTTATTTTTATTGATCTTTTGTTTTACGTTTTTGAGGAATTAGTGATAGCCTTTTTGGGTTTTCTTTGCCATGGTTATTTCCCAAAGATGCAACCTGAACCTGGAATTTTTTTTTTAGTGTCGTTTTCCCAAAGTCAACTTTTGACTTGTTTGGTACCAACACTACTTAGATGTATGCCTTGAAACAACTTTTCATGAAATGCATGCTTTTGAAAATTCCAGGAAGTAGTTGAGTTTATAATTCTTGGTATGATTCTTAGGCTCCATTGTTAGCTTTAATGTCACTATATAGCTTTTAGGATATGGCAACTTTTTGCGTGCATGTGTTTCAATAGGGATTTGAATATATATCTGCTTTGAGTGTGCATGAGTCGTGTGAAGTGAGGTTGTTGTTGAGTTCTTTTGTATCAATTGTGGTTTAGATATTGCCCTAAGTGTGTTTCGAGGAAAAATTCTAGGTCGTGCTTGGCTTAGAAAATTAATTTAGGCTTTCTTTGTATCGCTTGTGCCTTTAATTACCTACCCTTGACAAGATTATCCTAGGAAACTATTCTAAGCCTTTAGCCTTTAATTATCAACCACATTACAAGCCCTTTTTCCCTTCTTATGGTAACCTCTTTTGATGCCCCAACTTTCTTAAGCACTTGAAATTACAATACAGGCCAAAAGCCTAAGTTTGGGGAAGGAGATGGAAAAGGTGTGATGTGGAAGCACTTGAAGGTGAAACAACAAAAAAAAAACAGCAATTTGAAAAAAAAAATGAAATAAAAAGGGAAGACTAGAGACTCATGACAAAGGTGGTGATCACAAACGGAAAGCCTTGCGTACTAAGGAGCTCTAATGGTGTAATTCAATCATATCGCCTAGTTGAAAAGGAGAGCAAAAGGGTGGAATTTTGAAAAGAATTGTGTTTTGAATTGTAAAGATTGTAGTGCTTAGGAAGGTCTTAGTCACTCTTTACCCATGTTGATGCCCTACCTCCAACCAAAAACCTATAATACATTCCCGTAAGTACTAAATAATTTTGAACTAGGCACACCTATATTAGTGGAGATCTTTGCAAGGGGCAAGCCTATGGTTCTGCTTTTATATATTTGAACTTCTTTTGTGAGGGAGAGTGCTTATTTATTTCTTTCATATCTCACTTTTGCTTTCAAAATATAGTAACGTGTGTGGGAATCTGTATTGATTTGTGAGGGCACATGGAAACTCGAGTGTGATTAATGTTTCTTTTCTCAATTGAGACACATGAACAAAAGAAAAGTAGCCTTGTGACTTAAAGATAACTTTAAAAGCTTTGGGATCATAGTTTGAAAATCTTCTTGACTTGCTTGGTACTCATGTGGTTTTGAAATTGAATCCTATGGAAGTTGTTGAGGGGTCATGCATTTGAGTATAGTTGTGGTACCAATCGAAGTCATGAGTTTTTTGTGCTTGAATGCTTCTTCTCTTGGTTGTGATGCTACCCTTAGC
Organism: Nicotiana paniculata; assembly: GCA_005239505.1. NCBI lineage: Eukaryota > Viridiplantae > Streptophyta > Magnoliopsida > Solanales > Solanaceae > Nicotiana > Nicotiana paniculata. The sequence continues at coordinate 14,575 of MDKI01011556.1, read as the reverse complement.
TTGTGAGCTTAAATATTTAGTAGCTTCAATAAAATGGTGCCTAAGTCTTAGTCTTGATTTGCTTGAGGACAAGCAAAAGTGTAAGTTTAAGGGAGTTGATTCGTTAGCTTTTTAGCTGATTGTTCTAATATTTTGATAGAGTTTAATGTCACATTTGTTGGAATAAATTGGGTAATTGTATTTTGAATAGTGTATTTCAGGTTTTGAAGTTGTGTGGGAACTTTGGAATTGGAGAATATAAAAAATGGGCAAGAAGTCATCACTTTAGATCTAAAATTGGAGAAAAGTTGAAGCAAAAAGATTTTTATGCAGACCGTTGGACATGGTTGCTCCAATCACTGGACACGGTTCAAAAGAAGCCTGAAGAGTTGAAGAAATAAAGCTTCTGGAATTTGTTACGGTTCAGCTGCATCTCACGGTTGACCTCATGGTTGGCTCGACAAGGCAATTTTATCCACTTTTGGGTCTTAGTATAACTAGCTATTTTAAGTCTTTCTGGGGAATCTTTTTGGCAAGGAGACTTGTGTAGCAGTTTTTGGGATTTTTTCTTGGAGATTTTGGGTGACTTCACCATTATTCTATACAATCTTTCTTTCCTCTTTAGCTATTATATTTATTTTTTATCTCTTTTTGTATTTTTCTTTCTTAGTATGTCTAGCTAAGTTTATTAAGCTAGGATTGTGAATCCTAAGTGTGGTTATGCTTTTGGGTTATTAATATTAGCTCTATATTTGATTAACCATTGTTTTATCTAATTATCTCATGCTTTATTGATTGAGTTTGTGGTTGCAAACACTAAATCTATGCCTATTTTGCTTGTTCTAACTTGGTAGAGTAGAACTTAGCTTAGGTACAAGGTAATAGCAAGGAATTAAGTGGGTTAATCACTTAATTAATGAAATCTAACTAGGAATAGTGTGATTTCTACTTGGGCTAATCAATTTTCATTGAGCCATAGTTGACTTGAAAAAGTAACTTGGGCTAAAAACCTCTCAACTGTTGGAAGACATTAAGTTGGTGGAATAGAAATTGAGGCCATAACACATACTTAATTAACTAGAATTGAACATTTATATACCAAAAGCATAGTCTACACGAAAGGGAAGCAATCCTAGCGTCTTTCTCTTATTTGTTACAACATCTTTACTTGCACTCCAAGTATTTGATAAAATTCTTGGACTAGTGTTTATAGTAAGTTTACAAGTAATTTTAGAAGTAATTGAACAATCACTGTTTATTTGAAGATTACATTAAGAATCATTGAGTTTGCACACATTTGGACACTCTACCACACACCTACTACTTGTGGGATTCAACCCCAACTTTTGTTGAGTTTATTAATGCTAAACACCGTACTACTTTCATATAGAGAGTAGTATTGGACGTTGCCAATTGGTAACGCAATATATCTAAATTAGTCATTTTTAAATAAATCGGTGTATGGATTTGAACATTATTTTTATGAGGTACAAATAATTATATGACTTGTTATGAAATTGATCATAAATTAATTAGCTTATGTTACTCTTTCTAAGTCTAGGACATCCCAATTAAATTGATCGGGATGACATATTCTCCTTTCGAGTTTGGAAAATTAAAATTTCAATAAAATCATAACACTATTTTACGGTCCAAGATAGATTCGTCCTATATAAACAAAGGTAAATTATTAAAATTACACCTAACCTATTGAATTTGTTTCAAAATTACTTTCATTAACCCATTGGAACCTAAAAATTTTTACCGTTATTTTGTGTCAAATACCCAGAACTAACGACGAACTTATTGGCTTGGTGGGGCTTCATAAAAATACACATTAATGTTTGTTTGACTCCACAACTTGAAAATTCAGAAAAAATGCCTAGAAAACTTGTATTTGTTTCAGTTTTCTGAAACTTTTTTTCATTGCAAAATGTCTATGATATATATTTATATTTGAAACTAATTTAACTTTCAAAGTTTTTATTTTATTTTAATGATACGCTTTTACCGTATTACAAATATTATATCATATCTAAAATCTATAAGAGCATAAATTTTGTGACATGTTTAACTGTTAAAGTTACAAGGCTCAAAGTTTTCATTTGTTAAAAATTGTTGTATCATATACTGAAACGTGGAAATATTTTTTTCATCTTCTCTTCTTTTTATTTTACTTTTTCCTTATTCCCTCCTCTCGTTTCTTTCTCTTTGATCATTTATTTTTATTTTCTTGGTAAAATTTATTTACATGTATCAGAGCAGAAATGGTAGGAATGAGGCAAAAGAAAAATAATAAAGGAAAAATGACACTGTATAGCCGCTGTAAAAATAATAGCCGAAAAAATGTATAATTTATATATTTTTTGTATATATATACATTTTGTATGTTATATAGAAAAATTATACAAGTTTTATACACTTTTTTGGCTACCCGATATAAATAGTTTCTGGCGCGGGCTAAAAGTGATAATACCCCAAAAATAAAGGAAATTCAAGTACTTAAACAATGGTAAAAACAAATTCAAGTAGCTACCTTCTACTTTCTTATAAAGTTTGGGGGTTATTTTATAGTTATACGTACTTAATGTAGTCATTCGCCAATTCCCGTCTAAGTAATCAAGCCCTCATCATTCCTGTAGTAAGTACTTTCTTAATTTTCTTTTCACCGCCGCCGCCGACGACGACTTTCAGGTGCGTTTCGCTTTTTTTTTTCTTGTTAGTTCATTGTTCTTCTATTTACGAATTTTGAAGCATTATATTGTTCTAGAAGTTTCTATCAGTATAGTATTGTAAAACTGGAACTTTATATTATTTGTAATTTATTTAGTCGGAGATTGAAATGTCTAGTGTGCCACAACTTGCTTTATTGAATTAATGCAAACTGTTAGTTACTTACCTGTTTTTTACGAGAGTTTTTACCCGAAAATTGGGTCAATTTTGCCCCATTTCAATATATTGGATGGAAAAAAATGAATTTTCTAATTTTCCTAAGCCTTGGTAATACAGTTACCCAGTAACTGTATTGATGGAGGTAGCAGGTATCCGGTGGAATAGTCGATGGAGCGAAGACTGATCTGGACACCATAATCATAAAATAATGAATTTTCTGGCAATGTCTCCCTAAGCATGGGCGACTTCAGTAAAAGCTCTAACGGCTGAGACTAGATGATTATTAATGGTGAAAAGAGGTAAGTCGCTTCAGTTTAGGGCAACTTCATAACTCCTGCATGGTATGACTCAGGGTTTTGAATTTTTTCCTTACGGCTAGATTTTCAGTGTTATATTAGGAGACTTTGCTAGCTTGGTGCGACTATAGGCGGTCAAATAATCCCCAATGGCTATTTAGAAGTTCTTATATAAACCAAACCTTCTGTAAGCTAGAAAATGCACATTGTAAACGATGAAATATTGAGAAATGAAGATGGCTCGTTTTGGTAATTATATCAAATGTTGCTGCATCGATGTTTGCTGAAAAAGGTCAGATATTTATTTATACATTATTACTGCATGTATCTTATTTCTTACATTATAATAAGATATACGATATGATATAACAATAGAGTGGTGCACCCAAAAGTGTAGCCTAGTGGTCAAGGAAGTGGACTAGAACCACAAGCTCTCGGGTTCAATTAAAAAACAATAGGTGATTTCTTCTCATCTATCCAAACCTTGGTGGATAGAATTACCTAGTACCTGTTGTTGGTGGGATATCGTAGTATCCCGTAGAAATTAGTCGAGGTGCGTGCAAGTTAGCCTGGACACCACGGTTATTAAAAAAAAAGCATTATTGAGTGTTTACAGTTTACCAATTTGTGTGGTGATTGTGTTGTGATTTGGTTGGTAGGTGTAAAAATGACTGGGGTGGTGAAATAATTTATGATGCAGACACGGTTCGATGTAGTTGTGGTCCTCGCGGTGTTGTTAAACTCTCACGATCTCTATCCTATGCTGGTTAGTTAGACTATTGCACAATAAAATAGAACCCAACATTGAAGAAGGACAACATGTTGTATCGGTAAGGGTTCATGTGCAGTGATTGGTCACAGTGCTCCTTGTACAGAAATGCCTATCGTTGATGATGAATCTTTACAAGATTTTCTTGTGGTACCTGATACAGTTCGATCTGTTATAAGTTTTCTTGATATGTACATTAACCGTGAAGTGGTGGTGGTTTCAGAACCTTCTTCTTATCCGACGAATAGTTTTTCGGATATTAGGTATCATACTAAGGTGCTAACTCAATATACACAACCACAAATTGCTGTGTCATCAAGCACTTATGGTCATGGTTACCAATGTCAGCACTAATTTTTCAGTAGAAAAGTTTCCTTGCTTTGGTTTTGGAGATGGTGCTGGTACTAGCAGGGCTGCTGAAATGGGAGATGTTCCAACAGCATCACAAATACAAACTCTTGTGGATAGTGATCCACATGTTGATGAGTTGTTGTAGTATTAGTGTTAAATTATGGATGGATGACAACAGAACTTGAGTCCAGAATGCTATCCACAAGCAAAGTGGAGTTGAAGTAGGCTGTTAAATTATGGATTTCGCGGCACAACAGGGAGTTCAGTGTTTGGGAAGCGAAGAAAGATTATTGGACTGTTATGTTGAAGCGATGGGATTCTGGATGTGAGTGGATTCTCTGAGGTAGGAGAACTTTATCAAATCTATGGATGATTGGAAAATACATAGGGAGGCACACTTGTCAAATGGAGGAGCCGTTTAAGATGCTCCATAATAGGTCATTTGTTCGTCGAGTAGGAAGAAATAGAACTACATGTATTCAAAACGAGATGGAGGTGGATCGTTCAACTTATGCCTTATGTGAAATTTGTACGGAGACCGGGCATGACAGGCTTAATTGTCCTTATAGCATGTATAGCACCTGCAGGCATTAGCTTTTGGTTTTTATATGGCTATAAATTTAAATCTTTCCGATGTATTGCAGTTGCTATGAGTGAAATAGATCAATTTCCATTGTTTTGGAGTTATTATCGTTTCTATAGTTTTTATGTTGTTTAGTTTGTTGTTATCATTGACTTCTGTTAGTTTCAATCATTTCAATGACAGTAGGTAAATACTCCAACCACTGCATTGTTTAAAGTAGTAAAGTACATTTTACGTAATAGAAGTCACTCCCTCCGTTTCAATTTATGTGAATCCATTTGACTGGGCATGGAATTTAAGAAAAGAGAGAAGACTTTTGAACTTGTGGTGGAAAATGAGGCACATATATTTTGTGTGTCTATAAATCATTGTATAAAGATAAATTGTTTCCAAATAAAGAAATGGGTCATTCTTTTTGGCACGGACTAAAAAGGAAATAGATCACATAAATTGAAATGGGGGAGTACTATATTAAGGAATGCATTTTAAAGTACCATTACATAATAGAAGTTAATACATTATTTAACGCATAATAAAATACATAAAGCATTAAGATTGCTCATTAGGCTATTATCCGGATAATCTTCATTCTTTGTTTATACAAAATGATAAAAGTTCTATGACCTAGCTTCTGGTATTTGAACTAGTTATGATTAACATAACTTTACCTTGATGCCTTGGCGTTTCCTATTTCAATTAATTGGAAGAGCCGGTGGCTATCTTGCACCGGAGAGGGTGAAGTCAACTCGTCCCTTAGCGGGGGCGTCACTCATATACAATGAAATTTTAGAATGATATATAAGCTACCAGTTTCAAAAAAATGATTTTATAATGATATATGGAGGCAGATCTAACACATAAGCAGTGAGACTACCTCTCTCTCTCTCTCTCTCTCTCTCTCTATATATATATATATATATATATATATATATATATATATATTGTGTCTGTGTGTGTGTTTATATATAGCATTGAGGCAGATCTAACATATAAGTGGTGACACTGCCTCGAACTGGGAGTATATATATCTAATATATAGAATTAAAAGAAATTTTTTATTAGTTAAGTGGTGCAATCACTGTATTTAAATTGTGGATTCGCCTCTGGATTAATAAATTACTATCAGAAACCTCTGTATGTGTTTTCTAAACAATCAATAATGTTGCTATGTATACTGAATCTATATTTTGGTTTTGTTTTGTATACATTTTTTGTACGAGCTTTTTTTGTTTCTTTTAGTTAAAGGAAATTACCTTAGTTTACTTCATTGAAAAAAAAGTATATTACCATAGTTTTCTTCTTGTTTCAATAGTTGGTGTTTCTGTTCTGTTGAATCAGTAGATGTTTTTCTTGTAAGCTTTTAGGTTAGATCTGTTCTTATAATTCAATAATTTATCTGATAACTAATGTTTCTCAAATACGGAATAATGGAATTTTAACTCAATTGCACTTTTGGTTAAACCAATTATCCTCCACCAAGTTGTTTTTTTGTTGAATCCAGTATCCAGAAGTTTAAACTTCGATGTGATGTGGAAGATGAATTGGCTTGGGGCACATATTGAAACTTGGCCGAAGCTTATGAATGTTCTTAGATATGTTAATACAATGACAACGTTGGTAGAACAATTTAGATAATGCAAAGAGAGGAATAGGAGATATATCTCATGGTTAACTAATAAATTAGTGATCAAATTACTTGTCAAAGAGTACAATGTGATATTAAAACTTTTGATGGCATAATTTTGTTCAGAGAAATTCGGAGATGCCGTTTTGGTGTATGTGGATGTTCAGGGAGATTGACTCTATGGGATTGTAAATTTCACAAACTTAGTGTTTGCAGTTGTAACGGTCCATCTTTACATAAGGTTCTTTACTCCTTTCCCAGTAAATAATAAGTGTCGATCTGTATAATACTGATTGATTGACCTTGTAACACATTATATACGTGTATTTATAATTTTGTTCAATCTGAAATCAAGTTCTTGCTGCAGAACAGCTTATCAAATGTCAAGAAAGTTTTGGTGGTGACTGCACCAACTAAATTATTCAGTAAAGAATTTTCACCACCTTGTGCATATACATATGGATTACTCACGGCTTGTGACCATATGCATGTTGCATGTTTTAAAGAACATATAATCTATCCTGTTTCCATTCCATGAGGACTAACTGGATGTCTATTTTCCTTTTCAGGGTAAGAGCTTAAGAGCAATCAAATAAAGCAAGCCCGTATCAGCACTACAAATAAATGAACAGTTGCATTCAAGTTAGCGTCATCTTCTAATTCATTCTGCAGGGATATGCCAGGCATGAAGCTCCTCGCGCGTTTTAGATCTTTACGCGTCTGTAAAGATCTTCATGTAATCACAGGGCCGCTGCAATCTCGTTCTTTTCAACCTGATTTTATTCCTAGAGATCCCAATGCCAAGCCCAAAAGATACAAATACCCTGCTGTCTTTGATCCATATGGCCCTCGGCCTCCACCTACAAACAAGATCATTCAGCTCGCTGAACTAATTGCTGCTCTAGCCCCTGAAGAGCGTAGGCATATAAGTCCGTTACTCCAGCAGAAACTAAGACACCCAAAGCTGAAACAAATTTCAGTAGAAGGAATGGATTTGGGTGCAATGGAAGGAGTAGGTGGTGGACCTGCAAAAGCCGAGGAGAAGAAGGTAGAGAAAACAGCATTTGATGTCAAGCTGGAGAAATTCGATGCAGCTGCAAAAATCAAGGTGATCAAAGAGGTACGTGCTTTCACGAGTCTAGGATTGAAGGAAGCCAAGGATCTGGTTGAAAAGGTGCCTGCTATACTTAAACAAGGAGTGACGAAAGAGGAGGCGAATGAAATAATAGAAAAGATCAAAGCTGCTGGTGGAGTTGCTGTCGTGGAGTAACTATCTCTGCTAGGTTCAAAATTTCCCCCCTTTACATCCATTTTTATTAGATTAAGTAGATATGTCATCTTTCAGTATCACAAATTTGTTTACGGGTTTGTGCTTACTTTTTTCAGGCATAAGGTGTAATTGGTTGTATGCGAATTATTCTCAAGTTTTTAAAGATTTATAAACTCATTTCACCAGGTAGTTCTTGGCTATGTTGCTCGGACTTTTCAAAAATATTGCCGCGTGTCGGATCCTCCGAAAGTAGTGCATTTTCGGAGGACCCGACAAGGGTGCGATAATACTTTAGGAGAGTCCGCGCAACATAGGTTCTTGGTGAGTTGTAAAAGAATTGCCTGTATATTCTGTAGTTTCTAGTTTCGTTTGTTCTTTTTATCTTCTTCTCGGATTGATTGCCCAGCTTAATACAACAGCAAGTGTATGTTGTAGACTAGAAGCATTCGTTGGTTCCCTCTAAATGGAGCTTGAATGGTTGCTTTTGATCCTCCTAATCTTACAATTTTGCAATGAAACTAGCATGAGTGCATATTGCTTCTTGTTTTAGGCACATAGCTTATGGTTTAAATATTCTTCAATTCAAAAGTCATTGCTTCTTCTAATTATAGGTAACTTTTATTGGCTCTTGATATTTAATTTTTAAGTTGTAACTGTGCTATTTGACAACTATTATCCAAGTAGAACCTTTGTAGACGTTCAAATTCTGTAGAACTAATAAGGAACTAACTTTTAATATGAATATTAACTTGAGAAGAGTTGCAGTTTTGGCAGAAGGATAACAATAAATTAATTGGTCCAAAAGTAACCCAAGTTAAAATATTGCTAATACAGAAGTGATGTAACCCTCTACAGCCAAAGGTAGGTAAAAATAAGACAAGTGTGGCGGAGCTAGAGATCAAATTACGAGTTCGATAGAAGTGAGTTGTCCGTATGATTGATATTGAGCTTGTAATCATGCCGAGTGGTTTATGATATTGAACCTATGACCACAACAGGTTGGTAGCACGTTGAATTGGCCATGCTTGCATGTGGAGTAACTTTGGTCCAAACTCTGTATTTTCTTAAAAGATTTATTTAAAATGCCAAATTATTGGGAGAAATTAGAAAATAGCCAGATTTACAAGTGATCATTCAAAAATAGCTACAATTCAAAAGTAATCGAAATTTAGTCACTTTTAATGTAAAGATAAATCTGAACGAAAACACTGTTCAAAATCCGAAAAATATTCCAGCATAATATACTGGAACTCCAGTATAGTTCCAGCAAACTATACCGGTCCAGTATATTATGATGGAAGCTCATACACAGGTGCTCGAATCTCCAGTGTATTATGCTGGAACTATCCGCGTGTTGGAGTTCCGGCATAATATACTAGAAGTTCATATACAAGTGCATTGAACTCCAGTATATTATGCTGGACCGCTTTCTGTTATAGCAAAATAATGGTTATTTTTTAATAACTTGACAAACGCTGCTATTTTTGAATGACCAATTCGAAAACTGACTAGCTCTTTCTATTTTTAACAAATTATTAACTTGGAGCCAAATAACTTAAAGGTGGCTAGAATTGATAAGTGCCAAGTTCTGGTTCGTCTCTTATTATTTCTTTCCCCTAAACGAAAGGTGTCAAGCTTGAGTTGGGTAATGGAGAATCTTTTAATAGAGATAGCTTTGCTCGACGCGAATCTATATTCAGTTGAGTTGCCAATGAAGGAAAAACAAGTGTGTTGACTAAAGAACCATAAATTGTAACATCAATAAGGAAGCAGAAACATTCAATCAACGTCATTTCTTAATACTAGTAATTAATGCAAGGCTAGAGTAAGCTGAAAATCTGCCTAACATTTGGCTTGTCCTAGTCTCCTGTTTTGCCAAAATGTAGGACAATCACATGCCAACTTCTTCCACTAAGTGCAGTAATTGACAAGATGACATTTGAATACTATTTCATAGACCTTGGCTGCATTGAGAGGGTACCTGAGTTTGATTGTACTTGAGTATGAAATCCTCGGAATTTTTTTTTTTTTCCAATGTAAGACTTTTTGGTGCAAATCTAGATTTAGCCGGGCTCTAACGAGTAAAAATTGCATGGAGTGCTCTATTTGGTCGTCCCCTTCTAACTTATATCCGTTTTGTTTTTTCGTTTGTATTTGAACCCATTCTTTTGTTAAAAGCATTTTAAAAAGACGATTTTGCCCTTCAGGACTATTGATAAAACTGTAGACTGCATGACAAAACTTCAGCATGTTTTTGCATGAAGTTTTAGCAAATGAACTAAATAACTTAAGCATGTGTAGTCTGAAGTTTTAGCCAATGAACTAAATAACTTAAGCATGTTTAGTCTGAAATTTTAGCAAATGAACAAAATAACTTCAGCATGCATTAGCAAAAACTCATTAGAAAATTACATACTGCAAGACAAAAATTTAAGCATGTTTAGTCTGAAGTTTTCGCAAATGAACTAAATAACTTAAGCATGTTTAAACTGAAATTTTAGCAAATGAACTAAATAACTTCAGCATGTTTAGACTAATGTTTCGGATAAAACTCATGACAAAACTGTAGACTGCAAGATAAATAACTTCAGCATGCATTAGCATGAAGTTTTAGCTTCAATGTAAAATAACTTCATGTTATATTAGCATGAAGTTTTAGCTTCAATGTAAAACAACTTCATGTTATATTAGCATGAAGTTTTAGCTTCAACATGATACAACTTCATGCTACATTAGCATGAAGTTTTAGCTTCAACATGATACAACTTCATGCTACATTAGCATGAAGTTTTAGCTTCAATGTAAAACAACTTCATGTTATATTAGCATGAAGTTTTAGCTTCAATGTAAAATAACTTCTTGTTATATTAGCATGAAGTTTTAGCTTCAACATGAAACAACTTCATGCTACATTAGCATGAAGTTTTAGCTTCAAGGTGAAACAACTTCATGCAAGTGTGATTCTGAAGATGAATCTGGACAAGTTTCTGTTTGTTTGATAAAGCTGCTGAGAGGAGATGAGAGGAGGAGATCTTTTTTCATGAATAAGGTTGCAGATCACATGATTTATCAGGGGTATAATTGTCATATTATTACGAATTTTTTGTCAACTAGCTACCAAATCAATAATTTTGTAAAATAGAGTTCAGGTTAAAAGGTGACACAAATACAGAGTACAACTGCAAATCTCCCCTTCAATGAAGGCACACGACATTTAGTGGAAAATTAAAAAAACCAAAAAAAGAAAGTAATGCAATAAAAAAGATTATTTGAATTCTTTTTAATTTCCTGAATTTTAGAGCCCGTTTGGACATAAGAATTTTTTTCACTTTTTCTCGAATTTTTTTCAATATTTGTCGAAATCAGTGTTTGGCCATAAAATTTTGATTTTCACTTGAAGATGAATTTTGAAATTTTTCGAAAATTCGAAAAACACTAAAAAGTTGTTTTTCAAAATTTTCACTCAGATTACTCACAAAAATTCAAAAACAACCCAAAATTATATTCATGTCCAAACACAATTCTAATTTTCAAATATCATTTTGACTTGAAATTCTTTTTTTTTTTTTTTTTTGGAATATTACAATTCTTATGTCCAAATGCCCACTTAGTCAGCCAAATTAAATTCGCATTCCAATAGACTTTTCCTAATGTATTTCAGAAAACTGTGAGTATGTTTTGACTTGCAATTAGGGGTATATAAAATGAACCGAAAAAACGTATCAAATCGAAAAGTTAAACCAAATCGATAGAAATTCGAATGGATTTGATTTAATTTGGTTTGGTATTGAGTAAAAAAATCCGAACCAAACCGACATATAAATATATAATTTTTATATATATATATTTAAGACTTTTATAGAATTTCTTTAAAAAAAATATCTAAAATATTTGCGATTCTCTTACGAGATATAATATTTAGTTAAATATGAAGTGCTTCATATTTATTAACTTTAAATAATTGATTGTATAATCACATTCTTATCAAGTGTCAGTGAAATACGTTAATCTCTTTTTTTTCATATTCATATGTCAAGATCTATTAAATTCTTATATCTTTTTCGAATTTGAAATGATATTTCGATAATTTAAAATTAAATAGAACATATCATTATATAAGTCCATATTTATTTTTATGTTTAATTATTAAATTAAGTTAACCTTGAAAGTGCAGATCAACGTAAGATTATTCTCAGACGATTAAAAAATAACTATCATGTGTTACTAAGAAGTTTTTTTTTGTTGGGATAAATAAAAACTTTTATTACCAATGGTAAATCAGTACAAGAAGGTAAAAACGGCATATGGATTACTAAGAAAATTCTTCCATAAGAATATCATAATAGAACATATATATTTACTTATAAAAAATTTAACAAAGTAAGAATGAAATAATATTCATATAACAAAAAAAATCCGACAAAATCGAACCAATCAAAATCGATATAGTTGGTTTGGTTCGGTTTTTATAAAAACCGAACCAACCCAGTCCATGTATACCCCTGCTTGCTATCCATGAAATAAAATGTATATATATATATATATATATATATATATATATATATATATATATATATAATATATATGTATATATATATATGTATATATATGAGATTAATTTCAGTAGTATATACATTAACAACAATCATGGTAAGATTGGTTTATAATAAATGATCAAATTATAGCATGACACGTGGAATCGGAGACAGGCGGAAGACAAGTCAAGTAAGAACTAAGGCCGGGAACAATAACTGCAGATGGTATCGGATAGACCACGAAGGGAGCATAATCAACGAGAGCATGTCAAGTGTTTGTCCCCAGATGATATTTAATGAAGAATATTCCCTAGTATTAAATGGGAAGCCGTTGCAGAAAAGTTTGGCATTCATGGCCTGCCGTTACATATTCATCGGTAGCCCCCTTTATTGTCATTTAAGAGCGCGTTGATCCTAGGATATTGTTTCCTAGGTATAGCTATAAATATATAATGGCTTCAACAACCATTGTAGGACACAAAATCGGCAAAAAACCTTATGCTATATTCTATTCTCAAGCTAAATAATACAATTTTGATTTCCTACTTTATATTGCTATTACTTATGTCCTCGGAAGCATCGCTACCGGAGCCAGATCTGTCATTTTCCTTTTGTTTTTACGTTAAGTCTTATTTTAATCTGATTTATTTATTATTTTGGATCAAATTAGTCATGTTTATAAGCCACGTAACAAATTTAACTGCACCGTTTTACGGATAAACACCGTTACCTTTTAATGTTTTAAACTTATCTTTTATATATTCTTTCACTTAGTTATGTTCATAATTACGTGTGCATTATTCCTATACATAAATTATGAGTTGTGACTGGATACCTCACTTGATAAACGTATAGATATTGTAATTTAACTTGCACCAAGGAAGAGAGACATTTCTATTTACGGAAAACGTTAAGTAGGTACAAAGAGCAGGAAAGGATAGACCCGTGTACAAGACATCTCATGTTTGCCGGGTCCGAGCAGGGACGAAACTAGCGTAAAAGTTACGAGTTCAAGTGAACTTAGTAACTTTTAAAAGTATAAAAAAGTTTTTGGATACATAGACCTGTTTTTGGACAAAAAAGTTTATTAAAAGTATAAAAAAGCTTGGAACCCAATTTGTCGGTCCATTTATCATGTATATTAACTTAAGATTGTCGTAGGAACCTATAACCTTAAAATTCTGGATCCGTTTCAGGATTTGAGGAAGGACCGCATTTCAAGGGGTGTGATACACACAATTTACCATAATGCAAGCATTAGTGACTGCTTCTATAGCTCAAACCCGTGACAGAAATAACTTTATTATTGCTCCAAAGAATACATATGAATATTAAAATTTTTAATAACATTACCTAAGGAGATTCATCGTATAATGTTAGGATCAATAGGACCATATAGAATCAATCATAAAGATTCTCTACTGTACGTAATTATAGAATCTTTGCATTCTTTTTCATTTTGGAACATATTTACATCACTATTTAAATCCTAATATCTTGAGTGAGTAATCAACAACCAAATATGTTCAACAAATTCTCTTGTTCTTTCCTATTTATCTACAACGAGTGTTGCCCTTAATCAATAAACAAAAATTTCTAAAATTTTCTAGTGTGGATCTTCACAATCAAATCCATTTATGATATCTTGTCTAAAAAAACATGAAATACGGTACATGATTTTAGACAAGTTTTAATGATGACGTAAACAATTATTTGCATAATAAAATCACGTATTATACTAACTATTAATTGGTAATTGAGATTAAATTACCACTACATGAAAAAATGGATTCTAAGGACGGGAAAATTGGTCGTAAAAGCCAAATTCTGATAATGTAAATTTTTTATATTGTCAATCTATAACTTAACAGGGAAATTGATGAGGATGTCACACATAATATCGACATAGTATAGGGTGAATGAAATGCAGGCTCGCATTCGATGTTTTATGCGATAAGAAAGTGCCACTAAAAATTAAAGGTAAGTTTTATAAAGCGGTGGTTAGCCCGACTATGTTGTATATGGCAGAGTGGGCCAGTCAAGATCGTTCATGTACAGAAGATAAAAGTAGCTGAAATGAGGATGTTTAGATGAATGTGGGGAACATCCGCAGGGACGGACTGGGAACGGTTCCTTCGGGGGCCTTCCCTGGGCGTCGAACAGCCAACTCAGAACTGGTACGGACAAGGGGAATCCAACTGTTTAATTAAAATAAAGTATTGCGATGGTCCCTGCGGATGTTTACGCAATGTGATTTCTGCCCAGTGCTCTGAATG